>CAUYQU010022558.1:0-42659 GCA_963574635.1 Cheracebus regulus
GTTGCTCTTCTTGAGGAATATCTTTGTGGTGTTCTCTGTATTTCCTGGACTTGAATATTGGCCTGCCTTGCTAGGTTGGGGAAGTTTTCCTGGATAATATCCTGAAGAGTATTTTCCAGCTTGGATTCATTCTCTTCTTCACAATTCAGGTACATCTATCAAATGTAGATTAGGTCTTTTCACATAGTCCCATATTTCTTGGAGATTTTTTTCATTCCTTTTTACCCTTTTTTCTCTAATCTTGCCTTCTCGTTTTATTTCATTGAGTTGATCTTCAACCTCTGATATCCTTTCTTCTGCTTGGTCAGTTCAGCTGTTGAAACTTGTGCATGCTTTGTGAAGTTCTCATGTTGTGTTTTTCAGCTCCATCAATTCACTTATATTCCTCTCTAAGTTGTCCATTCTTGTTAGCATTTCGTTAAATCCTTTTTCAAGGTTCTTAGTTTCTTTGCATTGGGTTAGAACATGTTCTTTTAGCTCACAGAAGTTTCTTATTATCCACCCTCTGAAGCCTGATTCTGTCAGTTCATCACACTCATTCTCTATCAGGCCTTGTTCCCTTGCTAATGAGGAGCTGGAATCCCCTGTAGGAGGAGAGGCATTCTGATTTCGGGTATTCTCAGCCTTTTGGCACTGGTTTCTTCCCATCTTTATGGATTTATTCAGCAGTCGTCTTTCTAATTGCCGACTTTCAGATTGGGTCTCTGAGTGGACGTCCGGCATGTTGGTGATGAAGTTTTTTCTGTTTCTTAGTTTTCCTTCGGTGGACGCCCCTTCCCCACAGAGCTGGGCCTTCCCGGGTTCAGCTGTGCTTGCTGTGAAATGTTCAGTCCTCAGCGCTTCCAATTGCTGTTTTTTTGTGTGTGGGGGGGGATGGGACCAGCCAAGCCCGACTCAAAGGGCACCCAGTCCCGTATACTCTGCACCGAGAAGCGCCACTCTGGGGCACCGGCAAAACAGCCACACCAGCCAAAAGAGTCACACTGGTGACCCATGGGGCTCCTCCGCCGGAAATCTCCCAGTCTTGCAAAGGCTCTCTGGTCCCCAAGGGGTGACACCTTCCGCCTCCAATCAAGTCACAGATGGAGAGCTTCGATGCATCTCTTATTGATGTCCTTCCCTTCCCTGTGCCACTTCCTCACACCTCATTGGTGTTTCCTGACATTACCTCCCTAGCAAACCATTTGCACTTAAACTCATCTCAGGGTGTGCTGTGGGGGAACTCAAACTTCTACTAGGGTAATGGGAAGCAACAGAGAAAATAATTGTTATTTGTAGAAGGATTTCTGTAAGCAATGTATTCCCATGGTGCATTTCAAAATTTATTTATAGCTCATTACCTTCCTTTACAAAAATGCTATGGAGTAGATTAGGTAAGGAGTGCTGGCCAGGCATGATGGCTCACACTTATAATCCCAGCACTTTGGGAGGCCAAGCGGGCAGATCATGAGGTCAGGATTTCGAGACCAGCCTCGCCAACAAGTGAAACCCCATCTCTATTAAAACTACAAAAATTAGCCCAGAGTGGCAGTGTGTGCCTGGAATCCCAGCTACTCAGGAGGCTGAGGCAGAAGAATTGCTTGAACCTGGGAGATGGAGGTTGCAGTGAGCCAAGATTGCACCACTGCACTCCAGTCTGGGCAACAGAGCAAGGCTCCTTCTCAAAAAAAAAAAAAAAAAAAAAAAGAAGTGCTGCCATTTATCTTCATTTCATTTCTTTTTTTCAGAAATGAAATGAAGATAAAACATCTCTGAAATGGTCACAAAGATTACTAAGAACATTGGCTTGATTTATAAAACTGTGTACTCATGACTTCCCTTTGTCGTGAGCAATGCAGCATACCTTTAGTGATAAGCATCTGCAGCATCCCTTGAGACCCATGTCCATGTAGTCACCTGGAAATAACATATGAGAGGGGACAAGGGCCTCTTCAGATCAGACAATGCCATGGCTTGACAGTGCCCACAGCGGATCATCTGATTTGCTTCTAGCAGCATCTGGTCCCAAGGCTGCCCAAGTGCAGAGAAATGGGAGAGAGAGGAGCAGAGACATTGTAACTTGAAGGGCAACTGAAGAGGAAGCAGCTTACAGCATGTGGGCTCAATTTTCCCCAAAAAGCTCATAATGTAACTGTCAAAAATGACACTATGAACTCAAATTATAAGATAATTGTGTTCAGTCCCAAATTCAACACAATAAAGGTTATTTGCTCTCATGCCTTAGCAACCATCTCATAGAAGAGAGAAAAATACCATACGAAAACAAAATGTAAACTCACAAAGCAGTAATAAAACCAGCACACAACTATTCATTTCAAGTCTATTTTGAAAAGCCTTTGATAATACCAGTAATTCCCCGTAAAGCTTCTATTCTCTTGCCACAATTCCCTTCTGGAGATAGAAAAAGGTTTTGCTGTTCTACAGTCATTCCTTTTAGGGAGATAAAGTCTAAAGTCCACTTTATTTCCCAATTTTAATGTTCGTCATTCTTTAAAAAGAAAGAAAGAGAGAAAGAAATCCCCGATCACCTATATCCAGCTAAGCCTCCCATATAGGTAGGGCTTAGTGGCGATATTAATGTGAATCTTCCTTGTTTTACACCACACAATTCATTTAATGGTCTTAACAAGGTGCTTAAGCTAACCCGAGAGCCTTGTCCAAAAGATGCGGAAACATTTCACTAAAAAGTTGAAAATTCGATTTCCAGATACTCTGATGCTTTGTAGAATGCAGGCGGGGCATTAGTTAGCCCTTTGATGTCCTGGCTGAGCAGTTCCTCCAGGTTGTACTGACAGGCCTACCCTATAACAGAGGCCAGGAGGACGGGGCTTGGGGTACCTTTGGTTGCAGGAATAGAAATCTACTCAGACAAGTTCAAGTATAAGGAGGATGGTTGTGAGAACTTCATAAACTCCAAGGAAAAGCTGAGCGATCAGGAAGAAAGGGAACCAGCAGCTGTCACTCTTGGGGAGGGATGTGGTAGAGAAAGGAGACAGAAACACCTAAAAGGTTGTGCATGCATGGGCAATGGTTAGACTCTTTTTTTTTTTTTTTTTGAGACAGAGTCTCAATCTGTTGCCCAGGCAACAGTGTAGTGGTGTGATCTCAGCTCACCGCAACCTCCGCCTCCTGGGTTCAAGTGCCTGCCTCAGCCTCCCTAGTAGCTGGGAGGGACTACAGGTCTGTGCCACCACAGCCGGCTAATTTTTTGTATTTTTAGTAGAGATGGGGTTTCACTGTGTTAGCCAGGAAGGTCTTGATCTTCTGACATTGTGATCCACCCATCTCAGCCTCCCAAAGTGCTGGGATTACAGGTGTGAGCCACCACGCCTGGCCTAGACTCTTTAATATAGGAAGACAAACAGGAAAAATATAGAAGAGGAAGAGAAGGTGGGGAAAGAAGTCAGATAATAGGAACCAAAGAGAAATGGAAGAGATGCATAAGCTGAGGAGTCATGACATGTCATCCACAATGGCTTCAGCCAGCAGTCCACAGCTCACCACTAAGGCATTGGCTGTCCCTGATGTAGACCCAGCCTGCATAATAGACAAGAGGTTGCAAATACCAAGCCCTTCTGATTTACCTGAATTGATCATTCTGGTTTACATGGATTTATGGACTCTTTTCAAAAAGACAAAGTTGTGTTGGTTGAAAGGATGTGCATGGTCTCAATGAAGATGTTGATGAAAAAGTCTGGGTGACTTTTTAGACTTAAGCTTTGACAAAAATAATTCATAATTGTATTTTGGGTGCTTGGATGTGGACGTCAATTTGTTTCACCAGGTTTATTTTTACATTCGTCGTAGCCATTCTTTGCCCCAAGATACATGTCTTAAACTTTAATAAACTCGTTCTGAAATTCCACTTCAATTTTTATCAGAAATGTTTCTTCAATATGTATGACTTTTGGCTGGGTGCAGTGGCTCACACATGTAATCCCAGCACTTTGGGAGGCCAAGGCAGGTGGATCACTTGAGACCAGGAGTTCAAGACCAGCCTGGCCAATATAGTGAGACCCCATCTCTACTAAAAACACAGAAATTAGCCAGGCATGGTGGCATGTGCTTGTAAACCCAGCTACTTGGGAGACTGAGGCATGAGAATCACTCGAACCCAGGAGGCGGAGGTTGCAGTGAGATGAGATCATGCCACTACACTCCAGCCTGGGTGACAGAGTGAGACTCCATCTCAAAAAATAAATAAATACACACACACACACACACACACACACACACACAATGTATATATATATATGATTTTTGTTTTGTTTTGTTTTTCAGAGACAAAGTCTCACTCTGTTGTCCAGGCTGGAGTGCAGAGGTGTGATCATGGCTTACTGAAGCCTAAACCTCCTGGGCTCCAGCAATTCTCCTCCTTCAGTTCCCAAGTAGCTGGGACTACAGGTGCACACCACTATGCCCAGCTAATTAAAAAATATATTTTTTTGTAGAGATGTGGTCTTGCTGTATTGCCTAGGCTGGTCTTGAACTCCTGAACTCAAATGATCCTCCCCACTTGACCTTTCAGAGCCCTGGGATTACAGGTGTGAGCCACAACACCCAGCCTGTATAATGTTAAAGGCACTCTGCTAAGCACTTAAATAGATACACAGTTGAATAAAACACAGCCCTGTCTTCATGGAGCTTGTAAATTGAAAGTGGAGGAGATGGGTGGAAGAGGAATTAGACGTAATAGACATAGACATCAGTAAGTATAAGGCAATAACGACTGTCATCTATGTCAAAGCAGGCTGTTTCTGGACGTCTCCCAGCTTTCTGAATGGAAACTTTGACTCCCTTCTCTTCCACATCCCCCCAATCTCCTTCTATGTAAATCCTACCCATTCCATAACCTTACAGCCTCATCAAATCCTTCTGTAGCACATGATCTCTTTGGAACCTCTCCAGTCTTTGTTCTCTTTAGTATGTTGGAAGTTATTACTAGGGGCTAAATAGTACGCTCACAACACCCTGACTCTCCTGGCTCAGTGGAAATTGCTCAGGAAGAACCTGGACTGTGGAAATTTGCCGAAACTACTGGGCACCTAGACCTCTTTTACTGCTCAGATGCTTACTCACCAAGCTCTCATTGATGGCCTCAGTCAGGCTGGAATGTACATGCATGTGCATGTACATGTGCACCTGTGTGTGTGTGTGCAGCATGCAGGCACATGTGCACATACCAGAGGGAAGAAGGTAACGCTGAGGGGCTTTCCACCTTTCATTCCCTCTCCTGCCTTCCTGTCCACAGCTGCCTCTCAAAATCCAGGTAGGGGACTGCCCCACACCACGCAGGTGTTGACGGGATCCCACATCTTTAGCACTTTCTCCAGCAGCCCTGTCCTGGGGAGATGCTCCGTGGCTAGAGCCACGTGGGAGGGCATGTTGCCCTAGAAACCCTGTCCCTGGAGGTAGGTTTGGGTACAGAAGCTTCTGCCCCCATTCCCTCTGCCCTGATTCCAGGGGTGGCAGAGATCGAATCTCAACCTTTTCTCGTCTGCCTGTTATCAGTGTCAGTGCTTTCCTGTCACCCAAAGGTCCTCACCAGACACCTCTGGTCTGCAGCCCCAGTGCCATAGGGGTAGTGATAAACTCTTATTGCCTTCAGCCTACAGACCCTGGCCAAAAGCCTCTGATTCTTATCAGAGGCTGAAGGACAGGTTTTACCAGAAGTTCCTATTCCCCAGCTTGAAAAACAAGTTCATCCACTCCTTCGCTCCACACACTGGGGTTCTATCCTATTCTTGAGAAAAGGTCAAGCACCCCACCTCCATAATGACTGGAAATCACAGTGAGTTCCCAGTATGGGTAGTGGCTCCTACAGGGATTTTGTTTTTTTGTTTTTTTTGAGACTGAGTCTCACTCTATCACGCAGGCTGGAGTGCAGTGTCCCGATCTTTGCTCGCTGCTACCTCTGCCTCCTGGGTTCAAGCACCTACAATGACTCTGACCAGATGTGACAGGGTGCCTGCGGCTGAAGAGTTTCCTGTGACTTGAGATTTTCAGTGCTAAAACTAAGTAAGCCCCAATCAAACTGAGATGAAATGATCCTGTGACCTAGAACGAATCTCTGGACCTTGTAAACCAGTTACCCACCCTCCATTGGATCTATAGCTTAGCAAAAGCCCCTAAGAGGACAAAGAAAAAGTGAGATCTGGAACAGCAGGCTGCAGCTGTCCTTTGCCTTATTCAGAACTTTTGCTGTGTTCAGAACCGTCGTGTGCACATAGGATAGTCCTTGCTCCCCTAAACTTGGATGGAGAAGGAGCAAGGAGGAACAGGAATTGCTGGCATCCTAAAAGAGTCTGTGGCTGCATCTCTGGGCCATGTTTTATTTTTCTGGAATCCTTAATGGCACAGTATCTGAAGAAAGATCATGCATGTGCTCTGGGACTCTTAACTGTTTTAAAACCTCTATCTTGGCTGGATGCAGTGGCTCATGCCTGTAATCCCAGCACTTTGGGAGACCAAGGTGAGTGGATCACCTTCACCTGAGGTCAGGAATTTGAGACCAGCTGGCCAACATGGTGAAACCCTGCCTCTACTAAAAATACAAAAATCAGCTGGGCTTGGTGGTGCATGCCTGTAGTCTCAGCTACTTGGGAGGCTGCAGCAGGAGAATTGCTTGAACCTGGGAGGTGGAGGTTGCAGTGAGATGAGACCACGCCGTTGCACTCCATCTCAAAAAAAACAGGAACAAAAACAAAAAACCTCTATCTCTATGTAGAGTGGCCCAAGAATATGCCCTGATTTGGACCAAATCATTGGGCTTGCCTCCTCTGGGGAGATGTGAGTTTCCTCTGTCTTAGAAGCCACTGCTGTGTGAGTATCCCTAGGATTTGTGGGCAAGAGATCTGAGCTTTAATATTTTTAAAGATCTCTATGATCAACTCAGGGAAAAACATTTAATTTCTCAGCTCTTCACCTGTAAAATTGATTGAACTAAGCTTCTGTGATTATGATTTCTTCTGGCTTTGTGATTCATCTCTTTCCCTCTCTCTCTCTCTCTCTCACACACACACACACACACACACACCCCTACCTTATTCCACTGTATTTCTGGCCATTAACTTTCAGTGCCATACCAAGCCTTACTGGAGCCTGAGGCCAAAAGAAAAGATTAGTAACATGAGTCTTCTCTTTATGTAAAATATTTTGTTCATCATGGGCTTTCTTTTTTTTGCATTAACTCAGATTTTTAAAATATTGCATTAAAACGCTAATCTTAATCTCTAGACATGGAAAAAGACCCTGAGGTCCCTGGATGTGCTGGCTGCCAGCATGATGAAATATAGTGTGGAGAGCTGGAACACAAGGTCCTTGTTGACATTGAATTACTGAAGAAAACTCCCCCATCTCTGGCCACTATGTGGCCTGCAAAGCATAAAATATGTACTATCTGGCACTTGACAGAAAAAGTTTGCTAACCTCTTATACCAAGCACTTCTGAGTCAAATTTCCTGTTACTTGCAACCATAAAAATTCTAAGTATTACACTCCCCTAAACCCTGGCAGCACCAAACTACTTGATGATACTCAAAGAGGAAACATATAAGGCCACCACCAATTTATTCATGCTGTTTCCTCTGCCTAAAATGCAACTCCCTCCATGTGACTGTACAGTTGCCCCTCAGTATCCAGCAGGCATTGGTTTTATGACCCCCTCACGGATACCAGAATCCACATATGCTCGAGTCCATTATATAAAATGGTGTAGTATCCACGTATAACCTATGCCCATCCTCCCACGGACTTTAAATCAACTTAAGGTCACTAAAGTACCTCATACAATGTAAATTGTTGCTATACTGTACTGCTTTCTTATTTGTATTATTTATTTATTTATTTGAGATGGAATCTCACTCTTGTCACCCAGGCTGGAGTGCAGTGGTGTAATCTCAGCTCACTGCAACCTCTGCCTCCCAGGTTCAAGTGATTCTTCTGCCTCCATTTTCCAACTAGCTGGGATTACAGGTGCCTGCCACCACGCCTGGCTAATTTTTGTATTTTTAGTAGAGACAGGGTTTCACCACATTGGCCAGGCTGGTCTTGAACACCTGACCTCAGGTGATCCGCCTGCCTCAGCCTCCTAAAGTGTTGGGATTACAGGCCGTGAGCCACTGTGCCCACCTTATTTGTATTATTTGTTCTTGTTGGATTTTTTTCTGAATATTTTTGGTCTGTAATAGTGAACTTTTGGAGTCCCCTTAAGATGTGTAGCTCACTGGCCTCATCCTAGTTCCAGTCCTGTTAACCCTCCTCTGCATCTAGGTGAGTTGCTTGGTGACAGAAAGAGGGAAAACACAGGCAGACAGAAAGAAGAGACTAACTACTACCCACTTTGTAAGATTCCTGGGGCCAGCCATAATGGTTATTAACAGCAACTTAACTATAATTTCTAGTTGCTTCTGTCATGTTTGTTTGTTTCCCCAAACTCTTTGGGTATGAGCATAGGGATCCTCACATCAGGGTCTTTTTTTTTTTTTTTGAGACAGAGTCTCACTCTGTCACCCAGGCTGGAGTGCAGTGGTGCGATCTCGGCTCACTAGAACCTCCGCCTCCTGGGTTCAAGCAATTCTCCTGCCTCAGCCTCCTGAGTAGCTGGGACTACAGGTGTATGCCACCACGCCTGGCTAATTTTTGTATTTTTAGTAAAGATGGGGTTTCACCAGGTTGGTCAGGCTGGTCTCGAACTCCTGACCTCAAGATCCACCCGCCTTGGCCTCCCAAAGTGCTGGGATTACATGCGTGAGCCACCATGCCTGGCTTTTTCTTTCTAATCCCACTCTCCACACACCAAGTGCCCAGCATGAGCTGTGCACTAAATTACTAGAATGAAATGGCGGAGTGCACATTGAATTCCAGAGTTCACGTCAACCCTTCTCTGACCTTTCATAAGACAACTATTTACCATTTAAAACATTGGTTTTTATTTATCTATAATTTTTAATTTAATTTTTCTTTTGGAGACAGGATCTCACTGTGTCGCCCATGCTGGAGAGCAGTGCCACATCATGGCTCGCTGCAGCTTCCACCTCCTAGGCTCAAGCAATCCTCCCATCTCAGCCTCCTGAGTAGCTGAAACTACAGGCATGCATCACCACATCTGGCCAATTTAAAAAATTTTTCTAGAGACAAGGTCTCATTTTATTCCCCAGGCTGGTCCCAAACTCCTGGGCTCAAATTATTCTCCCACCTCAGTCCCCTAAAGTGCTAGGATTACAGGCGTGAGCCACTGTGCCTGGCCTTAAAACATTGTTTTTGTTTATTTATTTATTTACTGAGACAGAGTTTCACCCTGTACTCAGGCCGGAGTGCAATGGGTGATCTTGGCTCACCTCCTGGGTTCAAGCGATTCTCCTGCCTCACTCCCTGGAGTAGCTGGGATTACAGGCGTGTGCACCACACCCAGCTAATTTTTGTGTATATATATCTATCTATATAGATAGATAGATAGATTTTTTTTTAGTAGAGACAAGGTTTCACCATGTTGGCCAGGCTGGTCTTGAATTCCTGACCTCAGGTGATCTGTCCATCTTGGCCTCCCAAAATGCAATTACAGGCATGAGCCACTGCGCCTGGCCAAAACATTGTTTTCTAAAGTTAAGAAAATAAAAACACAAGCAGCTGGAAAACCAGAAAATGAAAAACAGTTGTTTTGGCAAAATGTTATCAGATAATGAGAAAGAAATTTGGGTTTCGTTTCTTGCGTTTTCCTTTCAGAGTCAAGAGGAGCAGGAAGAGTTACGACTTAGACAAACAAGCCTCCTGGTACCCAAAGGATTCCAGAACCTCCCTACCCTGAGGAGGGCCACGTGCCAGACTCACCCATTCTTTGACCTAACAAACCAAAGGCTGCGGGTGACCTGCCACCTTGCAGTGGGACCCGCAGGTCATGTTCAAATTGTACTAAGCTGGGCTCAGGAGGAGGAGCAGAGGTCATGGAACCGAAGCATTCTTCATAACGCTGCATTAGAGGACATCACAAATGCTTTCGACAAGTGCATTCATAAAGATATAGCTATGAAATGGATTTGTGCTGAAGCCCTCCCTGGCAAACATTTATCAAATAAGTAAGCAAGAATTGGTGTTCAGGGCCGGGCACAGCACGGTGTCTCATGCCTGTAATCCCAGCACTTTGGGAGGCCAAGGCAGGTGAATCATTTGAGGTCAGGAGTTTGAGACTACTCTGGCCAACATGTCAAAACCCCATCTTTACTAAAAATACAAAAATTAGCTGGGTGTGATGGCATGCACCTATAATCCCAGCTACTTGGGAGAATCGCTTAAACCCAGGAGATGGAGGTTACTGTGAGCTGAGATTGTACCACTGTACTCCAGCCTGAGTAACAGAGTGAGACCCTGTCTCAAAAAAAAAAAAAAAAAAGGAATTGGCACTGGGGTGCTATAGTTCAGGAAAGACCTGGACAGGATTGTCTTCTTTGGCCACTAACTGGCTGTGTGCCCTTGGACAAATCACTTACCTTCTCTGTAAAACAGGCTGTGGATGAGTTCACTGCTACAGTCCTTTCTGCCTCTGATGTTACATAGAAGGTGCTCTATGAAATGGGTTGGGGGGGAGGGAGTTTTGTTTGCTAAACCTTCCCTCCTGCTGTCTTTCTGCCCTACTGGGCTTTTTTTTTTTTTCCCACAGAAAATGTCAATTCTTCATCAGTAGGTTTCAAAACGTGAAGCCTGCAAAGCTTTACTGTACATCTGGGAAGAATGAAGTTTTACCTTTTAAAGCAGAGAAATGGAGTTTGCTTAGGATTCTAATGCAGCAAGTCACACCCCCACAGAAATGAAATGGAAGCATGAAAGACTGTGAAAATCTGGGACTCTGCACAAGCAAAGAACAAGTACTGTGTTGGTATTTTTAAAGATTTTCATTTCATATGTAACACCTTTGTGCTTCCTTTATGTATTTCTCCCTCTCTTTTCCAGCTCTACAATGAGCTATTTTAAGACTCTGTTTTCCTGCTATACAGTATTTCTGTTCAGAGAGGCAATTTAATTGTCATCAGACTTTTTCTTAGTCTTTCAAGACCTTTTGTTATGGTGAAATAATTTTAGGCACACCAAGCACAAATCCATTAAATACTTGCCTTATTTCACTAACGAACTATTGTGGGTGGTGAAAATTAATTTTATTCCACTCACATATCTGTTAAATTTTGAAAGTTGAAAAATGAAGGCTGCAAATAACTGAAGTCAAATGAGAGTCTCCTCTTAAAACATTGCCTGTTGTTTCATTTGTGCTGAGATGTATCAAAAAAAAATCTATAAATATAGTTCACAAAACGAAGGGTACAACAGGTTCAATCTCAGAATTGGATATTGCAAAACTTTTTACAGGTTGGATACGCTTAGGAATTGTAAGGCCCCTCTGTTAATGGATTTGAAGAGAGTTTTCTGAGTGGGTGTGTTTAAGCTTATCCCCATAAGCAGATCAGATGTTAGCCCACTTGTTTAAAACTAGTAGTGATGATATGAAGGTTCTGGGTGGAACTGCTGTTCCACACAGCCATTGCTGTTCCACATCATGGCTCAGGCTCTAGCCCTAACAGCTCTCTGCCATTTTACTTTATTTTATTTTATTAATTTTACTTTTTGAGACAGAGTCTCACTCTGTCACCAAGGCTAGAGTGCAGTGGTGGAATCTCAGCTCACTGCAACCTCCGCCTCCCAGGTTATAGTGATTCTCATGCCTCAGTCTCCTGAGTAGCTGGTTTACAGGTGCTTGCCACCATACTCAGCTAATTTTTGTATTTTCAGTAGAGACGGGGTCTCATCATGTTAGCCAGGCTGATCTTGAACTCCTTACCTCAAGTGATCCTCCCGCTTTGGCCTCTCAAAGTGCTGGGATTATAGGCATGAGCAACCGCGCCCAGTCTCTCTGCCATTTTAAACATTTCTATGGAAGGCCACAAAGGACAAGGGGAGAGGGTGTGGATGGAGTGAGGTAAATCCTTCCCCAAAGCATGGAAAGAGTCTCCAAGTACTTACTGAAGGCCAAGAATACCACTTTGACAAGCTGGGGCAGTACATTATAATCACGACAGGTCAGACCCATTAGCTCTGTTTGAAAGGTACTTTGAAAACAGAAATCATCCCTATCACATGGGGGAAGTTGGGGGAGATGTGCCTTCAGAGAAAAAGGGCAAATGCCACAGCTCAAAAGACAAAGTTCTCTTCCGCGAGACAGACCCAGTCCCACAGGGAAAGGAAGGTCAGAGTCCTGTCCCTGAAGATAAATGTCTCCAGAACGAATGAGGACCTTGATAAACGTGCAGGTAGGATAGACTGTTAAGTGCTTCCTTATTTATGATCTGTCCCTCTCAGAGCCAACTCAGATTTACTGAAATTCATGTCGGTGCCTTAGGTAGAAGCAGCAGCTTGCCGATTTTTCTTTAGTCAGATTTAATTCAAATTTCCACTTCTAAATGTGTTCCGCCTGCTCCAAGGGCTTCCATGAGCCTGTGCTTTAACCCTCTACTCTTTTTTCCTTTATCTCTTCTTCCTGACTCCTCTTAATTTTTATCCCCCCCCTTTTTTTTTGAGACAGAGTCTTGCTCTGTCACCCAGGCTGGAGTACAATGGTGTGATCTCAGCTCACTGCAGCCTCCACCTCCTGGGTTGCAGCGATCCTCCTGCCTCAGCCTCCCAAGTAACTGGTCCAAACTCCATCAAGTGGTCCTCCTGCTGTGGCCGCCCAAAGTGCTGGGATTACAGGCGTGAGCCACCATGCCCGGCTCTCCTTCTTTCTTTCTAAACCCAAATGGCAGGTTGCAGAGAAGGCTCACTGAATGATAAGTAAAAAGAATCCAGTCTCAAAGACCAAAAAAATCCCCAAATTTGTGCTTTGTGACCCTGAAGTAGTTACTAAAAGAGTCTGCTGGAGTTCACAATGATTCTGAGTTTAGGGCTTAACAATGTAACCAGTGACAGCTCAAAAAAATAAATGAATAAAAGGGGAATGATAAGACAGTTGTCTTTTTTTTCTGTCTATAAAACTAATTGTTTCATTGTGCTTCCATACACACACTCACACGTACACACAGTCTGATACCTTTATTTTTGTATATTAAATGGCAGTGAGCCACAAAAGACTACAGAGAATTATAAGCAGTCTGCCTTAAAAAAAAACCCTCCACCAGTGACAGTAAATTGGATAAATACTATTTTTAGATTAAATATATCTAACTGATGTCCAGATGTGATTCTACCACATGAAGAGAAAAACAAATCTATCTAAAGCACTGAACTGTACTTGAAAACATTTTTTAAATTTTCTGGCAATAATGACTTATAATGGAAAGACTGAGACGTTTGGAACTGACCATCAGCCTCTGCAGCAGTTCCCTCTGGAGCAACACCTGCACACATGGCTCCAAGATGTAGAGGATCCTGAGGTTTGCATTTCTGATTGTTACTAACTCTGGGCTTTCAACTTGCCGTATATTTTCACATGAGCAAAAGGAATAAAGCAGGAATGTATTAGTCCATTCTCATGCTGCTATAAAGAACACCTGAGACTGGGTAATTTGTGAAGAGCTGAATTGACTCACAGTTCCGTAGACTTAACAGGAAGCTTGACCGGAAGTCCTCAGGAAACTTACATTCGCGACGGAAGGTGAAGGAGAAGCAAGCACCTTCTTTTCAGGGTGGCAGGAGAGACAGCGAGCAAAGGGGGAAGACTTTTAAACCACACGCTTTTAAGCCGTCAGATTTCATGAGAACTCACTTTCACAAGCACAGCAAGGAGGAATTCTGCCCCAGAATCCAAGCACCTCCCATCTGGCCCCTCCTCCAATCTGACATGAGATTTGGGTGGGAACACAAATCCGAACCATATCAAAGAAGAAAGGGTATCAGGACTTCCGTACTAAGCCAGTGGGTTAGAGAACTGATGTAGTTCAGCTGTGGCCCCGCCCAAACTCCCATCTTGAATTGCAATCCTCACAATCCCCATCACCCCGTGTTAAGGGAGAGACCAGGTGAAGGTAATTGAATCATGGGGGCGGGGTCCCCCATGCTGTTCTCATGGTAGTGAGCGCTCAGGAGATCTCATGGTTTTATAAGGGGCTCTTTCCCCTTCACTCAGCACGTCTACTTCCTGCCACCTTGTGAAGAAAGTGCCTTGCCTCCCCTTTGCCTTCTGCTATGATTATAAGTTTCCTGAGGCCTCCACAGCCATTTGTAACTGACAATCAATTAAACCTCTTTTTAAAAAAATTAATTATTCAGTCTCAGGCAGTTCTAACAGCAGTGTGAAAATGGACTAATATAAGAACTTTTTTTTTTTTTTTGAGACAGTCTCGCTCTGTTGCCCAGGCTGGAGTGCAGTGGTGCAATCTTGGCTCACTGCAAACTCTGCCTCCCAGGTTCAAGCAATTCTCCTGCTCAGGTTCCCGAGTAGCTGGGACAACAGGTGTGTGCTACCACGCCCAGCTGATTTTTGTATTTTTAGTAGAAATGGGGTTTCATCAAGAACTTTTAGATGATGGATATTACAAGGTCATCTGCTTGTCCGAATGACTGTGTTTCTGTTCCAGACATTCTTGGAAGTCCTTCTACTCATTCACTCAACAAACACTGGTCAAGCACCTACAACTTTCCAAGTTCTCTTTTTGGTGCTGAGCATAAAGTGATGAGCAGAACAAACATAGCCCCTGCCCTCATGCTTACAGTCTAGTGGAATTTCTTTTGGAGCCCAGTTTGCAAATTACAAAAGAAAATCCATTTTATTACTTTAGTGACACAAATAGTAGTGTCGTGTTTGATCACAGCCTTAATTACTGAGCCATTTAAAAAAAAGTCAACCCCTGAAATATAGCTACTAAAGATATTCAAAATATAATGTGATACAGGATCTAAGAGAAGAGTTGTCAACAAATTATTGGGCAATGACATCACCACTTAAATAAAGGCATGGCTTGTCAGAGTGACTGTTTCTGGAGTTGATGCTCCTACCTGGGAATAAGAATATCCCACCCAGGAATTGCAGCCAGGTGGCAGGGAGGAAGCGGGGGTGAGGAGAGTGACAGGGAACTAGATGGAACAAGTCTAATCCAAGTCCAGGCAGGTGATAAAAGCCCTGAGTAGAGGAGGGAGTTGCACTCTTACGGGGGAGTGAGACATCAAATGAGTGTAGCTTTAGAAGAGTTAAGCCCAGAAGGTTGGATAATCTTAGCCAAGCTGTGTAAGAGAATCTATCCAAAAACTAGATGGAGAAGAGTAGGAACTAGGCCTGCAAGCTGGGCATGAAACCTCAAGGGAATAGAAATATCCAAGTTACCCAAAATAACCTGTCTGTTAGCAACTGGATAGGTGAGCTAGCCTCTCCGAGGGCCAAGGAAGGAAGGGGCCAGGCTGCATGTCTTCACAGTGCCTTGAAGCATCGGGTACTTCTGCTCTTAGTCAGAGTACCCACAACTACTTTATTTTTATTTGTATTTTTTTGAGACAAAGTCCAACTCTGTCCTCCAGGCTGGAGTTCAGTGGCACGATCTCAGCTCACTGCAGCCTCCACCTCTCAGGTACAGCAGTTCTCCTGCCTCAGCCTCCCCAGTAGCTGAGATTACAGGCACCTGCCACCACACCTGGCTAATTTTTCTATTTTTAGTAGAGACGGGTTTTCACCATGTTGGCCAGGCTGGTCTCTAACTCCTGACTTCAAGTGATCCACCTGCCTTGGCCTCCCAAAGTGCTGGGATTGCAGACATGAGCCACTGCACCCAGCTGCCACCACTACTTTAAAATATTCAAGACTGTAGATGACATACTGTCTGGATGGCCCCTTCTTTGTCCCAATAAGAGGATGAAGAAGGCGATGAATAGCTGTTTACTCTCTATGAACAGTCAAAAAGGAGGGAAGATATAACAGGGACTAATGACTTTATTTGACATTATTTCATAATTATTTCTCAAATATCCAGGAGCCATTTGAAGATGCATGAATACAAAAAGAGGATGCTTTCATCACTGACAACTTGTATACATCCTTCTGCAGTTTAAATTGATTTTTTTTTCAGCCCTAGAGATAACTTGCAGGTAGCCCTATAAACTCTTCTACTCCAAATCATTCACAAATGGCCACCCTGGACAGAAGTTTCATTACAACCTGGAGTGTATAGGCATGAATAGAGGCGATCAAACTGATGAAAACATGGGCTTGCAACATTGGGTTCACCCATATTGTATCTTACAGCTAGCCACAGCTCCCTTATTTCCTCCTAAAGCTGCCCCATCAGGAGAGTCTTCTAAGCCTAGCAGGTCAGAAATATACCAACCGTGTAGCTCCTGGATGATTTGGGTGCTGCTCCCTTGGGAAACTCTCTGGAATTACTTCTGGATTTCTGTCCCAACACCCAGCTTTAGACCAGTGGTTTTCAAACCTGAGATTCCACAGAACTCTGGGGGTCCCTCAGGGTCCATGGGATGGCCTGGTGGGTGGGGCCAAGACTTCCCCCTCTGCATGCATATATAGCTGCTCCTTCTTTTATCTGTGTTAAGTTCATTTGCTATACAAGTCTCCGTTCAAAATTTTCTTTCATAAAACAAACAGGTCAGAGGAAGTTCTATTACACATGCATTTTTAAAGATTGGAAAGCATTGTTCTAGACCAGGAGTCAGCAGTCGCTTTAGCCATATGTGGAATGAACAGGGCTAGACAGTGGAGTAAGCAAGTTTCTTCCATGGCTTATTAAACACGAGGCATATAGACAAGAAAGAAGAAAAATTGGGAAACAGGAAGGTGGAAAAAGAAAGTCAGAGGAAGAAAAGGATCAATGGCTGCAGTCATGATTTAGGGGCCTTTCGTCCCAGAAGATGCACACATGCATCTAATACCATGCAACTGAACCATCTGAGGGAATGCATGGATGAAGAGGAATCCTCACCTCTAGGGGCCCAGGTTGGAAACTATGGGAAGGCATCCATTCGTCCACAGAAAATAGCTCCACTTGCCCCATTAGTGACACAGAGTGCCATGTCTGTTGAGAAGGAAAAGTCTGACTTCATTTTTCTTTAATCCTGCTTATCATTTGACCTCATGCTCTTCACAAGGATGCTGCTATGAATGAACCACACCCAAAGTTCTGCTGTGAATGAATGCTATAATGAACCACACTTAAAGTTTTGAACATGGGCTTTCAAATATTTTACTCACGATTCTCACTAATATGGCTGGGCATGGTGGCTAAAGCCTGTAATCCCAGCACTCTGGGAGGCTGAGGTGGGTGAATTACTTGTGGTCAGGAGTTCGAGACCAGCCTGGATAACATAGTGAAACCCCATCTCTACTAAAAATACAAAAATTAGCTGGCCATGGTGGCATGCACCTGTAATCCCAGCTACTCAGGAGGCTGAGGCAGGAGAATTGCTTGAACCCAGGAGGTGAAGGTTGCAGTGAGCTGAGATTGTGCCACTGAACTCCAGCCTGGGTGACAGAGCAAGATTCTGTCTCAAAAATAGAAGATTCTCATTAATATGACTGATGGCTTCTATCGGCTACTCGCCAATCATGTCTTTAGCTCTGTAATCAGAACAAATAATATAATTGTCAGTTATAGATGAAGTCTACCACTTGCCACATAGTTCCAATGGCTGTCATGTTACTAGTTCCCCTTGAAAGCACAAACAATTCAGGCTTTTGCTGGAGACATTCAAAATCAGCTGGTTATTGGCCAGGCATGGTGGCTCATCCCTGTAATCGCAGCACCTTGGGAGGCTGAGGCGCTGCGATAGCTTGAGGCCAGGAATTCGAGACCAGTCTGGCCAACATGTTGAAACCCCATCTCTACTAAAAATACAAAAATTAGCTGTGCTGAGGCAGAAGAATCACTTGAACCTGGGAGGTGGAGATTGCAGTGAACCAAGATTGCGCTACTGCCCTCCAGCCTAGGCAACAGAGCAAGACTCCGTCTCACAAACAAACAAACAAATCTAGTTACTTTTGTATTCCTAACTCTGAGCAAAGGTCCCCTGGTGTCGTCCTGAAGCCTCTGACACCCCTTAGGTCTTGATTGTTGCTGACACTGACACTTGTGATCAGCCTTCTATTTAGAATCTTAAGACTTAGTCACCTACCAAGTCTCATAACCTTGACATGCCTGACCATTGCCCAAAATAACCACTGCCCTTCTGGCCATCCATCCTCTCAAGCACTAACCAAGTAGGGTTTAATTCCAGCACAGGCTTTTCCCTTCAAGTACCAGCCTCACAGATCTAGCAGCTTACCAAATCACCAATGACACTATCCAAAGACGCCTTAAGGCTCATGGTGGCTCATGTCTGTAATCCTAGCATTTTGGGAAGGCCGAGGCAGGAAGATTGCTTGAGGCCAGGAGTTCAAGACTAGCCTAGGCAACACAGTGAAACCCTGTGTCTATAAAAAAACAAACAAACAAAAAAATTAGCTGCACTTGGTAGAGCACACCTGTAGTCCCAGCTACTCAGGAGGCTGAGGCAAAAGGATTGCTTGAGCCCAGGAGTTCAAGGCTGCAGTGAGCTATGATTGTGCCACTGCACTCCAGCCTGAGCACAGAGCAAGATCCTATCTCTAAAAACAAACAAAAAATTGGGCCATGTGCAGTGCCTCATGCCTGTAATCCCAGCACTTTGGGAGGCTGAGGCGGGCAGATCACGAGGACAGGAGTTCAAGACCAGCCTGGCCAACATGGTGAAACCCCATCTCTGCCAAAAATACAAAAATTAGCCAGGCATGGTGACAGGCACCTGTAATCCCAGCTACTCAGGAGGCTGAGGCAAGAGAATCTCTTGAAACCGGAAGTTGGAGGTTGCAGTGAGCCAAGATTGTACCACTGCACTCCAGCCTGGGTGACAAGAGCAAAACTCTGTCTCAAAAAATAAAATAAAATAAAAAAACCCAAAGACACATTAAACTCAATATACCTAAAACTGGACTCTTCTTTCCTCCTTATCCATTCCTCTGTCTGTCTATCTGCACCCACCACCGCAGCTGTCTCTCTGTACACAGCTGCTTCAGACAAGGTTCTCTGGGTTTTTTCCTTCTTTCTCTTTGACTGTTGTATCCAACAAGTGTTAGGTCTTAATGATTTCCACATCCTTCATAGCCAAGTGCTTTAGTTCAGGTCGTCTTCATCTGCCTTACAGATTACTACAACAATTTTCTAGTTGGCTTTCACAATTTCATTTTTAACCCTCCACCCTGGCCCTCAATTTGCTGCCCATAACCTATCAAAATTACAAATCTGACCTTGTAACGACTTCTACTTAAAATCCTTCAGTAGATGCCGTTTGTCTTCAAAATACAACCAAACTTCTTCACGTGGGATTTAATGCTCGTCATACACCGTCCTTGTGTCTGTCTCCACTCGCCCCTGGCCAACACCCACAGCTCGGGCGGAGCACACCACGTGCGATTTCCCTCGTGGGCCCTCTTCTTCTCATTGTTGCCACCACCTCATCATTCAAAAATATATTGAATGTTTACACCAGCACTTCTTTGGTGACCTTCACAGATACTATCTTTTTTTATTTTTTTGAGACAGGGTCTTACTCTGTCGTCCAGGCTGGAGTGCAATGGCACGATCTTGGCTCACTGTAACCTCCACCTCTCAGGTTCAAGCAATTCTCCTGCCTCAGCCTCCCGAGTAGCTGGGATTTCAGGCTTCCACCACCACACCCAACTAATTTTTGTGTTTTTAGTAGAGATGGCGTTTCACCATGTTGGCCAGGCTGGTCTCAAACTCCCGACCCTGGGTAATCTGCCCACCTCTGCCTCCCAAAGTGCTGGGATTACAGGCGTGAGCCACCACACCCAGCCACAGATATGATCAGCTCTAATCCTCCACCAATCCCATAGGACTTGTAGAAGCTCATAAGTTTGCCCAAGTTTACACAGGGAGTGAGTAGCTAGACTCAAATTTGGGCTCGCCTAACATCAATGCCTATGTTCTTTTCACGAAGCTGAGAGGCCTCACTTTGGAACCTCACTCAGATGTCCTCCTCTCTCAGGGACCTCCCCTGGCCCCACATCTTACCTGCTAACATAGCATCCAGCCTGGAATTAACTTTAACAGCCTGGGGTACCACATGGCCATGCAAGTGTCTGTATCTGTCACAGGCTGTGAGCTTCTGGCAGGCAAACGTTGGGCTTTTTAATTGTCTAAGCAAAACCTGTTCATAGATGTTAAAGTTCCAGTAATATATAAAGCTAGAATTAGACCTCTACCCCCAGGCCACCTTCTTAGAGTTACCAATGTTAACCCACTTCTTGTGTGACCTTCCAGAAATTTTTATGACTATGAAAGCAGAGGTACACATATCCTTTTCCCCTCATGGATGGGCTTATTTTATATGTATTTTCTTGCAATTTTTCCCCTTAAGATCACATTTTAGATAATTTTCTACATGAATATATGTAAATCTACTTTTTTGCATAAAAATCCATATATATTATTTTCATAACACATATAAATGAAAAACTTACTGTTTTAAGATTAGAAAGTCAATCTGGGGCCAGGCATGGTGGCTTATGCCTATAATCCCAGCACTTTGGGAGGCCAAGGCGGGAGGATCACTTGAGGTCAGAAGGCGGAGGTTGCACTGAGCCAAAATCACACACCACTGCATTGCAGCCTGGGCAACAGACTGAGACCCTGTCAAAAAAAAAAAAAGAGTCAATCTGGAAAAAATTTAGCTATATGCTGTTTGTAAGAGAAACACCTAAAACATAATAACATGATGTAGAATGATTAAAAGTTAAGGGATTCATTGAATAAAACAAGAATCTCTCTCTCTCTCTCTCTCTCTCTCTCTCTCCCTCTGTGCATATTTAAGTAAATAAATGGGGGAGAAGGGAAAGTTCTGCTTTACAGAAGGAAGCCAGCCGATAAATATAGAAGGAATGACAGATGTAGAAAATTGCCAACTTGGCAACCATGATAGTATTAAATGATTCAGGCAAGAATCACAAAGTCTTCCTAAAACTAGAGGGTAAAAATCTGAGGAGTAATAGGATATTTGGAACTGTCTCAAAATATCCCTCTATAAGAAAGATAATGAATTTATAAATTGCAAAGAGAAAAATAATTACTTTGCAATAAAGGTACATGACAGCCACCACCTTAACTAAGTGATCTAAATGCCACAATGAATGGAACCCATCATCACATATGATGTGTGGGGAAGGACACTGAGTTATTTCTGGGTATTTCTGTCAGAAGGCATCAACAGAATCTACAGTGAAGAAACCTCAGATCAACCCAAATTGAGGAACATTCTTCAAAATAACCAGCCAGATCCTTAAAAATGTCAAGTTCATGAAGGACAAGGAAAACACCGATGAAGCATTTCAGATTAAAGAGAGGTGACAACGGAGCACCACTCGTGATTCAGGACTTCCTTTTGCTATTAAGGATGCCACTGGGACAAATCCCAATAACCTTTCAAAATTACAAATCTGACCTTGTAACCATTTCTACTGAGAATCCTTCAACAGATACCCTTCGCCTTCAAAATACAAACCAAACTCCTTAGCATGGAACCCAGCATTCCTCATTAGCTGTCCCATCTGTACATTTTCCAGTATCTCTAAGAGATAAAGATTGTTGTTGCTGTGTTAACATTGCCAGAATGTCATACTAGGCTGGATGTGGGAGCCCCAGGAGACTCAAATGAAGTCTGTATAACAGCCCCCACCATTCACGGTGTTAAGGTCATGCCTTTTTGAGTGAGCCTCCCTACCACTGAGAGAGTCCTTGCTGTAGACCAGCTGAAATCTGGACTCGAAGGATACAGAACATTTCCATCACCATAAGGATGGTGGCATGGGGGGATGGTAGCCTCCTATGACCATGGCTATTTCCCTCCCATTTCCCCCTTCTTCACCTCTGGCAACCGTGAGTCTATTTCTACAATTTTGTCATTCCAGGAATGTCATGTGAATAAAATAATACAGTATATAAACTTCTGGGATTGACTTTATTATTCACTCAGCATAATTCAGAGTCATTCAGGGGTGGTTGTGTTTATCAATCGTTTGTTCCTTTTTATTGCTCAGAAGTATTCTGGATGGACCATTGTTTGTTTCACTGTTCACCTATTGAAGGACATCTGGGTTTCCAGTTTTTTAGTATAATAAATGCAAGTAGGGTTAGCATTCATGTACAGGTTTTTGTATGACTATAGTCTTCATTTGGGGAAAATAAATGTCCAAGAATGTGATTGCTGGATTGTATGATAATTGCATGTTTTTATTTTATTTTATTGAGATGGAGTCCTCCCCCTGTCGCCCAGGTTGGAGTGCAGTGGTGCAATCTTAGCTCATTGCAACCTCCGCCTTCCCAGTTCAAGTGATTCTCCTGCCTCAGCCTCCTGGGTAGCTGGAATTACAGGCATGCACCACCACACTCGGCTAATTTTTATATTTTTAGTAGTTATGGGGTTTCACCATGTTTGTTGGCTAGGCTGGTCTCAAACTCCTGATCTCAGGTGATCCGCCCATCTCAGCCTCCCAAAGTGCTGGGATTACAGGTGTGAGCCACTGTACCTGGCTGCATGTTTCATTTTTTAAGAAATTGCCAAACTGTTTTCCAGAGTGGCTGCACCATTTTACATTTCCACCAGCAATGTATGAGTGAGCTGGTGTCCCTGCCAGCATCTGGTGTTTTCACTGTTTTGCATTTTAGCTATTCTGACGGGCATGTAGTGGTATCTTGTTATGGTCTTAATTTGCATTTCCTTAATGGCTAATGATATTAAACATCTTTTCATGTGTTTATTTGCCATCTGTATTATCTTCTTCATGTCTTTTCTCTACCTTCTAATTGGATTTTTGCTTTTTTTACTGTTGAGTTTTGAGAGTTCTTTATATATTCCAGTACTAGTCCTTTGTCAGATATGTAGATTATAAATATTTTGCCTGCAGAAATATGTGCGTAACTTGTCTTTTTATCCTATTTAAAAAAACTTTTATGTTAGGTTCAGGGGTACATGTGAAGGTTTGTTATATAGGTAAACTCCTATCACAGGAGTTTGTGGTACAGATTTTTGTCACCCAGGTATTAAGCCTAGTACCCATAGTTATTTTTTCTGCTCCTCCCTCTCCTCCCACCCTTCACCCTTCACCCTCAAGTAGACCCCAGTTCTGTTGTTCTTGTCTTTGTGTTCATAAGTTCTCATCATTTCACTCCCAGCTTACAAGTGAGGACATGCGATATTTGGTTTTCTGCTCCTGCATTAGTTTGCTAAGGATAATAGCACCCAAGAGATCTCTTGTTGATCTCTTGCAAAAGACATGATTTCATTCTTTTTTGTGGCTGCATAGTATTACATGGTGTATATGTATCACATTTTCTTTATCCAATCTGTCATTGATGGGCATTTAGGTTAATTCCACGTCTTTGCTATTTTGAATAGGGCTGCAATGAACATTCACATGCATGTGTCTTTATGGTAGAATGATTTATATTTCTCTGGATATATACCCAGTAATGGGATTCCTGGGTTGAATGGTAGTTTTGCTTTTAGCTCTTTAAGGAATTGCCATACTGCTTTACACAATGGTTGAACTAATTTACACTCCTACCAACAGTGTATAAGTGTTCCCTTTTCTCCCCAACCTCACCAGCTTCTGTTAATTTTTGACTTTTTAATAATAGCTATTCTGACTGGTGTAAGATGGTATCTCATTTTGGTTTTGATTTGCATTTCTCTAATAATCAGCTATATTGAGCTTTGTTCACATGCTTGTTGGCTGCACGTATGTCTTCTTTTGAAAAGTGTCTGTTTATATCCTTTGCCCACTTTTGAATGGGGTTGTTTTGTTCTTGTAAATTTGTTTAAATTTTTTATAGATGCGGGATATTGGACCTTTGTCAGATGCATAGATTGCAAATGTTTTCCCCGATTCTGTAAGCTGTCTGTTTACTAGGTTGATAGTTTCTTTCACTGTGCAGAAGCTGTTACATTTAATTAGATAGCATTTGTCAAGTTCTGCTTTTGTTGTGATTGCTTTCAGTGTTTTTGTCATGAAATCTTTGCAGGTTCCTATGTCCAGGATGGTATTGCTTAAGTAGTCTTCCAGGGTTTTTATAATTTTGGGTTTTATACTTAAGTCTTTAATCCATCCTAAAGTTGGATTAAAGACTTAATAGAGTTGAGTTTTGTACATGGTGTAAGGAAGGGGTCCAGCTTCAATTTTCTGCATATGGCTAGCTAATTATCCTAGCACCATTTATTGAATAGGGAGTTTTTATCCTCTTAATGAGGTCTTTTCAGAGCAAATTCTTTTATTTTGATGACATCAAGTGTATCAATTTTTCCTTTTCTGGATTATGCTTGTGGGTCAAGTCTAAAACTCTTTGCATAAGCTTAGATTCCAAAGATTTTCTCCTATTTTTTTCTAAACAATCTTATAGTTTTACATTTCACATTTAAGTTCACAATCTTTTGAGATAATTTTTGTATAAGATATGAGAGTTAGGTCAAGTTCCTTTTTTCTTTTTCACCTGTAAATATCCAATTGCTCTAGCACCATGTGTTGAAAAGTCTCTTTCCTGCATTGAACCGGTCTTACATCTTGGTCAAAAATCCACTGGACATATCTGTGTAGGTCTATTTCTAGTTTCTTTAATCTATTCCATTAATATATGTGTCTAATGTGTCTCTCTCTTTGCCAACACTACACGATCTTGATTACTATAGCTTCAGATTAAGCCTTGAAATTGAGTAGACTGATTATTCCCACATTACTCTTCTTATTCAAAATTGTTTTAGATTTTCTTTTTAAAAATTTCTAATGATCACTTTGATTTAGAAGCCCTGCATCTCTTTGTTTTGATTAAGAGTCACATAGCTTTACATCAGTATATATTTTTAAAATTCTACCTAAAAGATAGTTGTATTTTGAAAATAACAAATAAATATATAGTTAGCTTGAAGAGACCCGGGGTAGCCAATACTGTCTAACAACTTTCATGACTATTTCTCTGCAAATGCTCTGCTGCTGCTTTCAGAGTCCCTGTGCTTCCTCTTGCAGAGGCCATCATTTCTACAATCTCAGCATTTAATTTTTGTATTACCCATTCCATTGCTTCTCAGTCTTGCCATCAGTCCTTCAAGATAGCTGCTGAGGCTGACTCCTTTCACAGCGATGACGGCTTCTCGAGTCAAAAGAGTTTTTTTCTGAGTCCCGAGGATGTGGCTTTTATATAAATCCCTCATCTACTGAACCTTTATTTGTAAATGAAATGTTAGTAGATTTAAGTTCCATTGTTTTCCCTACACGATCAACTACAGAATATTCTTGCACATATGTTTTGGTTCTTGCTGCACCAATAAGAGATTTCACAGTGGAAGCAGGCCCCACTCTGTGCTGAGAAGGGTTCCAGAGGGATCTGTATGTCTGTCCAACACGTCAACTCCAGCCACACTGAAGTTCTTAGGGTTTGGATATCTCTGCATTGCAACTGTTGTAACAGTTTCCCACAGGTGGTCAAAGACGTGCTCCAAAGTCCATAGCTTCACGGTGCTGGCAGCTGTGGTGCTAGGGGACAATGAGGCAAAGAGGCTACACCTGGCCCTAACCCACCCCAAGCATCCCAGCCAGTCACACAGTGCATAGACACCATTGAGTCTGATGCAAGGGGTGTCCCAATGCACTGCCTCCTGCCCTATCCCAGCACGGGTTTTGCCCCTTAGCTTTTTGTTTGGACTTTCCGTATAAATTCTACAATAATCTTGTCTATAGCTACAAAAAGATCTTGCTGAGTTTATTTTAATAGGAATTACATTAAACCTTTATATCTATTTGCGGGGAACTGACATCTTGACTATGTTGAGTCTCTAATCCATAAACATGGACTATTACTCCATTTATTTAGATCTGGTTATTTTTCATCACATTACATAATTTACAACATAAATGTCCTGTACTGGTTTTGTAGATTTACACCTATTTCATGTTTCTGAGTGATTGTTAATATTAAATTTTTAATTTTGATGTCCATGTGTCCAAAGCTAGTTTGTAGAAATATACTTTTTTTTTTTCATATGTTGATCTCTTGTTGAGCTCATTTATTGGTTCCACAAGATTTTTTTTTTTAATTTTTTTGGAAGATTCTTCTGGATTTTTGATGTGGCCAATTACATCATCTGCAAATGGGGATAGTTTTATTTCTTCCTTCCCCAACTGTATGCCATTTACTTTCTTTTATTACCTTATTGCACTGGCTAGGACTTAAAGCACTGTGTTCAATAAAAGGGATAAAAGAAGACGTCCTTTCCGTGTTCCCAGCTTTAGGGGGAAAGCTTCAGTCTTTCATGATTAAGTAAAATGTTAGCTGTAGGCCCTAAATCTGTGATTTTATTTTTTGTTTTCTGTTTGTTCTATTTTTTCATATAGATGCTCTTCATCAAGTAAGGTGGTCTCTAATCCTGTTTTTCTGGGAGTTTTTATCCTGAATAAGCACTGAATTTTGTTTAATGCTTTTTCCGAATCTATTGATATTACTATGTGATCTTTCTTCTTTAGCCTGTTAATATAGTGGATGTCATTGACCGATTTTTTTTTTTTCCATTTGAGATCTTCCTGGCTCTTGGTATGATTAGTGATTTTCAGTTGAATCTTGGACATTATTATAACTATTAATCTTATTTTAACTCTATATTTTAGCTGGCTTTTTTGACATTACTCCTGCAGAGAAGGAAAGACACCAACCCATCAATGCCAGGTGGAGCTAGAAGACTAGGTTGGCTCAGCCTCTGTCAACATCTTGGTTACACTTCTCATCACTGCTTGGCAGATGTTGGCATTCTGGCTCCCCAGGTGGTCTCCACTGACACTGAGATGGGGGTTGCCTTATTACCATTGGATGACTGTCTGCTAGTCCTTCTCTGATACCACTGAGCAGAAATGAAGAGGAACACTTCATGACTGCCTTTTTGGGGTGTAAGTCTAGGCTTCCCACATCTCCACTGACACCATGGGGGCTAGGTGGAGAGTGGACCTACTATTGACTCCCTACTTGGCCTTCTCTGACACAACCCTGGTGGGTGAGGTGCTTCTTTATAGCCTTATAGGGTGGAATTGTAGGCTCCCCACTCAGCCTTTGTTGGCATGGGTGGGGGCCAAAGTTTTTGCTGTGCTGTTTGCCTGCAGTAGAGCAGTTGTCTATATTAGTCTTCTCAGGTTGCTACAAGAAAATATAGACTGGTGGCTTAAACAACAGACATTTATGTTTCACAGTTTTGGAAATTAGGGAGATCAAGGTGGTAACCAATTTGGTTCCTGGCAAGGGATCTCTTTCTGGCTTGCAGATGATCACCTTCTCCCTGTGTCTTCACATGGCAGAGAGAAAGATCTCTTTCCACTCCCCTTCTTTTTTCTTTTCTTTTCTTTTTCTTTTTTTTTCTTTTAGATAGGATCTCACTCTGTCTTCCCAGCTGGAGTTAAGTGAAGCATGATATTGGCTCAATGCAACATTTGCCTCCCGTGTTTAAGCAATTCTCATGCCTCAGCCTCCCAAGTAGCTGGGATTACAGACGTGCACCACCATACCCAGCTAATTTTTATATTTTTTGATAGAGATGGGGTCTCACCATGTTGGCCAAGCTGGTCTTAAACTCTTGATCTCAAGTGATCTACCCACCTTGGCCTCCCAAAGCGCTGGGATTACAGATGTGAGTCACTGCACCCAACCCCACCATGCTTCTTCTTGTAAAGCTGCTAATTCCATCATGAGGGCCTTACTCTCATGACTCATCTAACTCTAATTATCCCCAAAGTCCTCATCTCCAAATACAATTATGTTGGGAGTTAAGGCTTTGACATATGAATTTTGGGGAAACACAATACACTCCATAGCAATGTTTAAAACTTTTCCCTCACGTCTGTAATCCAAGCACTTTGGAGGCCAAGGCGGGCAGATCACTTGAGATTGGGAGTTCAAGACCAGCCTGACCAACATGGTGAAATCCCGTCTTATATATAATTAAAAAATAAAAAATAAAAAAAACTTTTCCATCTTGCTATGCTGCCCCTTCCATGGTTCTTTGGCTAAAGAGAGCAGGATGTGGTTGGGCTTATTTTTACTACTCCTGTTGGCATTTCTAGGCTGCTACCTTTTTTGACTCCAAGCCTGGTGTATATGAGTAAAAAATAAAAACAAAGTAACTCACTCCAATGTTATTCTTCAGGTCCTGTAGTCCATAAACATTCTGTCCTTCCTTTTTTCCCACCTTTCAGAGTCTTCTTACAGTTGTTTTATGTGTAATATTCAGGGGTTTTGGTTGTACTTACTGGAAAGAATAGGGAAAAGTACATCTCCCAGAAGAAAAGGAATTATGCTTTTTCTTTCTAGGAGAAAAAGCAAAGAGTTGGGGGTAATATATATATATGTCTATGTAGACAAATATATCATAAACCCATGACTGGGCATCATCTACCTATTATTTGCCATTAAGAGGCATTTAGGGCTGATCACAGTAGCTCACACCTGTAATCCCAGCCCTTTAAGAGGCTGAGGCAGGAGGATTGCTTGAGGCCAGGAGTTCATGACCAATCTTGGCAACATAGAGAGACTCCATTTCTACAAAAAATGTTAAAGTTAGCTGGGTGTGGTGGTACACACCTGTGGTCCCAGCTATTCAGGAAGCTGAAGTGGAAATATCACTTGAGCCCAGGAGTCTCAGGCTGTAGTGAGCCATGATTACACTACAGCACTCCAGAAAAAAAGAGAGACATTCATTGGCCTGTACACTCTACTTGATATATTTACACACAGACACACAGACACACACACACACACACACACACACAAAGTATTTCTTTAAAAATGAAAATTATATTCTCTCAAGAATCACTAGGGAAAATAATCTAAAAAAATGGACTCTTCCTAATGAATTAGAACACCAAGTTCAGTGCATCATACATGTGTCTTCCAAACCCTTTCTGAAGAAAAGTAAATTAACATTACGCTTCTGTAAAATTCAATTTCGAATTCTATTTGGTCTTACTGAGGCCTGAACTAAGGAGTAGAACAGGCTATCCTTGTCTGCTTTAGGTCAGTGGTTCTCAAAGCATGGTCCATGGGCCTTGATCGTTTGTCCACAAAGTTAAAACTATTTTCACAATAATTCTAAGATGTCTTTTGCCTTTCCTCTGCATTAAAATTTGTATCGATGTTACACAATGATGGGAAGAACTGCTGATGTTTGAGCACGCGTCAGGGCAGTGGCACCAGACGGTAGTAGCATGAAAGAACCAGTGATTTAAGAGAATGGAAAGACAAGCCGCCTGTTTTCTCGGCAGATTGGGAGAAAATATTTGTAAAACACACATCTGATAAAGAAAAAAATATATACCAGGGCGGGAAGATTGCTTGGGGCCTGAAGTTTGAGACCAGTCTGGGCAACATAGCAAGACTCATCTCTACAAAAAAATTTAAAAATTAGCCAGGCATGGTAGTGCACACCTATAGTCCTAGATACTCAGGAGGCTAAGGCAGGAGGATGGCTTGAGCCCAGGAGTTCACAGCTGCAGTGAGCTGTGATTGCACCACTGCACTCCAGCCTGGGCAACAGAGTCAGACTCCGTCTCAAAAGAGAAAAGAAAAAAAGGCACACATATCTGATAATGGACTGGTATTCAATATACACAAAGAACACTTAAAACCTTAAAACTCAGCAATACCAAACAACCCAGTTTTTAAAATGGGCAAAAGAGTTGAAAAAATACCTTACCCAAGGAAATAAACAGATGGTGGGCTGGATGCGCTGGCTCACGCCTGTCATCCCAGCACTTTGAGAGGCCAAGGCTGGTGGATCACTTGAGGTCAGGCGTTTGAGACCAGCCTGGCCAACAGGGTGAAACCCCATCTCTACTAAAAATACAAAATTACTTGGGTGTGGTGGCGCATGCCTGTGGTCCCAGCACTTTGGGAGGCCAAGGCAGGTGGATCACTTGAGGTCAGGCGTTTAAGACCAGCCTGGCCAACAGGGTGAAACCCCATCAACAATGAAATGCTACTATACTCATATTAGAATGGCTAAAATCCAAAAAACTATTAATACCTAATGCTGGCAAAGATGTGGAGCAATAGAAACTCTCATTCATTGCTAGTGGGGATGCAAAATAGTACAGCCACTTTTGAAGACAGTTTGGCAGTTTACATTTCTTATAAAGCTAAATGTATTTTTACCATCTGACCCAGCAATCATACCCCTAGGGATTTACCAAAAGGAGTTGAAAACTTAGCCCACACAAAAATCTGCACACAAATGTTTATAGTAACTTTATTCATATTTGCCAAAAACTAGCAGCAACCAAGATATTTTTCAAAAGGTGAATGAATAAACTGTAGTACATTCATACAGTGGAATAGTCAGTGATCAAAATTAATGAGGATTCAACCCACAAAAAGAAACATTCAATGCATATTGCTTAGTGAAAGAAGCCCATCTGAAAAGTCTATGTGTTACATGATTCCAATTACAGTTGACCCCTCAACAACACGGGGTGGGTAGGGGTGCAATTGAAAATCTATGTATAACTTTTAAGCCCCCAATAACATAACTACTAATAGTCTGGTGTTGACCAGAAGCCTTACTAATAAAATATACAGTCAATTAACATGTATTTTGTATGTTACATGTATTATATACTGTATTTTTAAAATAGAGAAAAATATATATATTAGTAAGAAAATCACAAGGAAAGACCAGGGGCAGTGACTCACACCTGAAATCCCAATATTTTAGGAGGCCAAGGCGGAAGATTGCTTGAAGTCAGGAGTTCAAAACCCACCTGGGCAATATGGTGAGACCCATTGCTACAAAAAATAAAATAAAATTGTCCAGGTGTGCTGGCATGCACCTGTAGTCCTGGCTACTTGGGAAGAGGATTGCTTGAGCTCTAAGGTTGAGGCTGTAGTGAGAGAAGATTATACAACTGCAGTCCAGCTTGGGCAACAGAGTGAGACCCCATCTTTTAAAAAATAAGAAAAAAGAAAATCACAAGGAACAGAAAATATATTTACTATTTATTAAGTGGGAGTGGATCATCATAAGGTTTTTATCCTTGGCCTAGAGGGTGGTGCATATCTGTAGTCCCCGCTACTCAGGAGGCTGAGGCAGGAGGCTTGCTTGAGCCCAGGGGTTTGAGGCTGCAGTCAGCTATGATCGTGTCACTGCACTCCAGCTTGGGCAACATAGCAAGACCCCACCTCTAAAAAAAGTAAATAAAATCAATAAAGGTCTTTATTCTGGTCTTCACATTGTGTAGGCTGAGATGGAAGAGGAAGAAGAGGGTTGGTCTTGCTGTCTCAAGGGTTGCAGGGGCGGAAGAGCAAGTGGGAGAGGAGACAGGAGGGGCAAACACATTCAGCGTTAACTTTTATTGAAAAAAAAAACCTTAGCTGGACGCGGTGGCTCACACCTGTAATCCCAGCATTTTGGGAGGCCAAGACGGGTGGATCACCTGAGGTCAAGAGTTCAAGACCAGCCTGGCCAACATGGTGAAACCCCATCTCTTCTAAAAATACCAAAAAAATGGCCGAGTACAGTGGTACGCACCTATAATCCCAGCTGCTTAGGAGGCAGAAGCTGGAGAATCACTTGAACCCAGGAGATAGAGATTTCATGAGCTGAAATCACACCACTGCACTCCAGCATGGGTGACAGAGCGAGACCTCGTCTCAAAAAAAAAAGAAAAAAAAAATCTTGTGAAAGAGGACCTGTGAAGTTAAAACCCATGCTGTTTAAGGGTCAACCGTAGATGATATTCTAGAAAAGGCAACCTATAAAGATAGCCAGAAGACCAGTGGCTGCCAAGGTTCAGGGGAAGAATAGAGGGCTGAATAGGTGGAACACAGGATTTTTAGGGCAGTAAAATTATTCTCTAAGTTACTATAATAGTGGACACATGTCATTATACATTTGCCCAAACGCATGGAACTGTATACCACAAATAATGCTAATGTAAACTATGAGCTTTAGTTTAATAATCGTATACAGTATTATTGGTTCATCAATTGTTAACAAATGTGCCACACTAATGCAAGATGTTAATACGGAAAATGTGGTGAAAGAGGGCACAGGAGAACTCTTCAAACTGTCTAATTTTCTTTAAACCTAAAACTGCTCTAAAAAAATAAAATCTATTAGTTAAAAAAAACGTCCACTGAAAGGGTTTTAAATTCCACATTGCAACTAACCTTTAAGAAACTACCACTTATTGCCAGGCGTGGCGGCTCACACCTGTAATCTCAACACTTTGGGAAGCCGAGGCAGGTGGATTATCTGAGGTCAGGAGTTCAAGACCAGCCTGGTCAACATGGTGAAACCTCACCTCTGCTAAAAAAAAAAAAAAAAAAAAAAATTAGCCAGGAGTGGTGGCACATGCCTGTAATCCCAGCTACTTGGGAGGTTGACGAACAAGAATTGCTTGAACCTGGGAGAAGGAGGCTGCAGTGAGCCAAGATCATACCATTGCACTCCAGCCAGGGTGATAGAGGGAGACTCTGTCTAATTAAAACAAAAACAAACAAAAAAACAGAAATGTTTATTTTGGCTGGGTGTTGTGGCTCACACCAGTAATCCCAGCACTTTGAGAGGCTGGAGGTGGGGGTGGATCACTTGAGGTCAGGAGTTCGAGACCAGCTTGGCCAACATGGCAAAACTCCAACTCTACTAAAAATACAAAAATTAGCTGGGCATGGTGGTGCACACTTGTAGTTCCAGGTACTTGGGAGGCTGGGGTGGGAGAGTCACTTGAACCTGGGAGGCAGAGGTTGCAGTGGGCTGAGATCTCGCCACTGTACTCCAGCCTAGGTGATGGAGCAAGACTCTATCTTTAATAAAAAACAAAAAAAACCCCTACCATTTGTCAAGTTTTGGTCTGGGATCGAAGCAGAATATCCATAATTATTTGAAAAGGCTGTTAAAATCTTTTCTTTCACAATTATATATCTGTGTAGGGGCAGATTTTTTTTCATATACTTCAAGCAAAGCAACATATTACAGCAGACTGAAGAAGCAGATTTAAGACTCAAAGAGTCTTCTAAAGTCAAACAAAATCCAAAACAATCACTCTCTTCTTATTAAACTTTTTTGTTTTGCTACAGAAAATACAATTATTTTTTATTAAAAATGGTATTGATGTTAGCATGTAATGGTTTATTGGTTTTTTTGTTTTTGAGACGGGGTCTCACTCTGCTGCTCTGGCTGGAGTGCAGCGGTGTGACCACAGCTCACTGCAGCCTTGACCCCCCAGGCTCAAGTTCTCCTCCCACCTCAGCCTCCTGAGTAGCTGGGACCACAGGGGCATACCAAGACACCCCGCTAATTTAAAAAATTTTTTTATAGAGATGGGGTTTTGCCACGTTGCCCAGGCTACTCTCAAATTACTGGGCTCAAGTGATGCTCCCACCTAAAGTGCTGGGATTACAGGTGTGAGCTGAGCCACCACGGTGCCTAGCCCTATTGTTATTTTTAAATGAATAGATAAATAAGCATTTTTAAATGTCTCAGGTCTAATTTCATATGCAATAAATATTGATAAATATAATCCACACAAACAAAAGCTCTTTGGGGTCTCCGAATAACGGTGTTCATGAGATGCAAAAGTTTGAGGACCACTGCCCTCAGCCTATGTGATCTGGTTAAACTTTAATTTTTAGACTATTTTCTGGACCATTTAACAAGTGATATAGCAACTATCTCTAACAGTTATACAGAAGCTGCCAATATTCAGAAAGTGGCCATCAGTGGTCTGGGTGTATACAAAAAAAGATGTATGCTAAGTATATCTTTATTCAAGCGTGAATTTGGAATTTGTTCAATTTTCATTCTCCCATTAACTTCCTTTAAAATGAAACATTCAAAAGAATATAATAAAACATGAAGGTAAATAAAAAAACAGTGCAAGTCAAATTTATGGTGTGGGAACATACGGCTTGCTATTACAGCTTTTAATGGCAGATAGTTTACAATAAACATTGGGCTTAGCCTGGTAGAAAATAGGCACAGACAGGAGGTAATTACTTGTCCATCTTCAAGCATCAGAAACTAGGGAGTCCCTCCAGTTGAGCAATGCAGATCTGCCAACTGTCACTCATTTGGACTAATGCCTTTTTTGTTGTTTTAATTAAATTGGGGGGTGGCAGGGGAAGTACATAAGATAAACCTCCCTCTGAAAGCACTAAAATTCCATGGATGGATAAATCCACAACCCATCCTTTTACACGGTCTTTATTAGTCCTGAGTAAATCACATAGACTCCCATAAATAGAGTTACCAAGAGAGCGAAATGTATATGTGCTAGAAAAGGCTCGGTGCCAGCAAATCTGCATGTTACAGTGAGAGTTCTAGAAACAGCGAGAGAAAAGCAGCTAGATCCCCATGCAGATAACCAGGATATAAATGGACCTTTCAATGAGCTTTGCATCATCACATATGAAGTAATAAATACACCCAAACAGAGATAAAAACAGGAAGAGCAAAATTATGCATAAATTCTGTCGTTAAGATATGTGGGTAGCAGGGCTCAAAATAGAAACCATGCAGCTTTCCAGAGACTTGAAGCTTTTAGATAAAATACAATCGCTGTAATTCTCATTTAATCCTGTTCCCTCAAGCTTTTGTCAGAAACTGTTACCTACCTCTGGTTATTTGGGGACAGTGGAGCGTCTCAGAAATATACCTGAAACGGATTCTCACAAGCACACATTCTAATTTTAAGTTTTTACATGTTAAAAAAAAAAAAAAAAAGGAACTGTGGCAAAAATCAAGGTTATATGCAGGGAGAATCACTAAAATGCAAATGACATGCATATTTTCCATTAATCTCTTATATGCTTCACAAATAACTTACATTTATGTTTGCTTTATAAATACTTCTGATTAAAGAGTAAATTAGCATCAACTCTTAATCACTACCTAAGCATTTACCTGTTATTATTAATACCTTAGATTAGTTCAAATCAAGGACTCTCACTCCACTCTATGTACTTACCCAAGGGTGTTTTCCTAAAATGAAGAATGTGGGTAAGAGTAACTTCGCTTTTTATTTGCGATATCATTTCATTGGCTAAAAGGTTGCCCCCGTGCTACAATGTAAACTTCCGTCTCATTTTGCAGTGAATGAAAACATTTTTCCTTACATAGATCGTATAGCAGAACTAGTATCTATCCCATGATGATGCTAGTAAGTCTGACTCGTATGTTCAAAAAGAACTTTCAAATAAATTATATAGATCTTTCAAGCTGTAATAATCTTTAATTTCAACTTCATTATGAAAATTTATGGCCGGGCGTGGTGGTTCATGCCTATACTTTGGGAAGGCGACGTGGGTGGATCACTGGAGCCCAGAAGTTCGAAACCAGCCTGGGCAACCTGATGAAACCCTATCTTAAACAAACAAACAAACAAACAAAAATTAGCCAAGTGTGGTGGTGCATGCATACAGTCTCAGCTACTCGGGAGCGGGAATCAGAGGATCACCTGAACTCCACTGGAAAGGTCGAGGCTGCAGAGAGCCATGATCAAGCCACTGCATTCCAGCCTGAATGACAAAGTGAGACCCCGTCTCAAAAACAAACAAACAAACAAAAAACAATTATGACACATCACAAGTGCCACATCCAAAAGAAATAATGAAGTGGAGAGTGAGAAAATGAATAACATTTAAAAGGGGAACAGAGGTGGGACTTCCGTATGATTTTTCCTTCTGGTACTGATGTTCAGTGTCATCAGTTTCACAAGGTCTAGGGCAAGGTAAGGACAGACTGAATATCCCTTATCTGAAATGCTTGGGATCAGAAGTCTTTCGAATTTCAGATATTTTTTTCAGATTGGGGAATATTTGCATATACCTAATAAGCTATCTTGAGGATGGAATTAAGTCTAAACATGAATTTCATTTATGTTTCATATATACACCTAATTCACATACCCTGAAGGTAATTTCAGTCAATATTTTTAACAATTCTGTTCATGAAACAGTGTTTTGACTGAACCCATCACATGAGGTCGAATGTGGAACCTTGCCCTGGTGGTGTCATGTTGGCGCTCAAAACGTTTCATATTTTGAATTTTTGGATTAGGGATGCTTAGCCTGCCCGATGGTATTAGGCCAACACTTTAGAAAGCAGTAAAACTCACTATTGAATATTGTAAGGGTTCTTGCCGAGTTTAAAATGAGGAAACTGAGGCCAGTATAAGAAAAAGTAAATTCTGGTTTATTCAGCTCCCGGGTGGGGTTGGCGGGGGGAAGGGCCAGAGAAGTGCTGGCTTCCTGGGGCCGGGGGTTTTTATAGCTTTAGGGAATGGGGCGTGGCCGGGTGCTCTAATTGGTTGCGGGGGAGCGGGATGGAGACGGGGCGGGCTGCTGTTGGTGGGTAGATTGTTGAGCGGGTTTTTCCTAACGGAAGATCTGGGTAGGGTTACATCAGCCGGATCCTTCCAGGGGAACATGTGCTCAGAGGTAGGTGCCGTGTGCAGGGCCAGGTGCTTGCAGAGGTGGGTGCTGGGTGCAGAGGTAGGTGTGTCCCGCCTCCTGGCAAGGCAACCGGCCTTACAAATATGATGAAGTCTTATCAGCCAGATGTGATGGTGCATGCCTGTAATCCCAGCTACTTAGGAGGCTGAGGTGGGAGGATCTCTTGAGTCCAGGAGGTCAAGGCTACAGTGAGCTGTGTTTGCACCACTGCCCTTCAGCCTGGGCAGCAGATTGAGACCATATCAAAAAAAAAAAAAAAAAAAAAAGCTCATGGGCTCATCTAAAAGATGTACTTTGAGGCTCACAGGCAGAATATAGCTCACTAGTGGGTTTTATTTGACTCTTACAGTGTTTTTCTAAACATCAAATTAGTTGCCAACATGCACAAAACAGGGTTTTTCATAAAAACCAAAACAAACCAAAACCCGAATTTGTGACTTCTTTGAGCATTTGGAAAAACTGGACTTGCATCATCCCCCCACGGCTAGGAGGAGCTGGGGCCAGAGCCCCCACCCAACCCACCTTACTCACATGCATTACCTGCTCAGCACTCAGATCTGAGTGTGAGACCCCTGTTAAAGGATCACTCTGGCTTCTGCTGCGCATCGCTGAGACTGATCAGACTCAAGTGTTTGCTTCTTTGGGGCCCCTACCTCTACCCTCCAAGGAAACTCTATATTCAGTATAGGGTTTCAGGTCACAGTTGGGTCTAAAATGGGAGGCATTTACAGCCATGGTCCCAGACCAGAATCACTTCAGTGTTTTCACTGATCTGAAGATTTTCTTGGCAAGTAAGTGTTCAGAGATCTTTCCTGAATTTTGTGTCTAATCCAGGTTAAGCTGAGGAATGCATCTCAATACAAAATGAGAGGAACTCTGGAGTTAAGCCAGAGAATGACCCACAATAAAGGTATTATGGAAATGTCCTCTATGTGAGCTGGGTGGAGGACAATATCTGGATTTTGGGCCTCACTCTGCCTCCAGCAAGCTGTAGATGAGTCACTGACCTCAGACCCTGTCTCTTCACCTATAAAATGAAGGGAGTGTTTCTGCATTTAGAGCCCAGCCCATATGTTAGAATCACCTGGGGGACTTCTAAAAACGTTGATGCCTAGACCCCTCCCCAGGCCAACTAAATCTGATTCCTTGCAATGAGGGTCCAGGACAAAAGTTAACAAGATCTCCAGGGTCCCTTCCCATTCTCCAATTCTGTGGTCTCAGAGGCTTGGGAGCAGATGCCAGAATAGCCATTAACTCTGTCAATTTCTCCTGCATGTCAGATTGCCAGCAAAGAACATTCATTTCACACACACACACACACACACAGAGAGAGAGAGAGAGAGAGAGGTGTGGTCATTGTTTTTCATTTTCTTTTTAATTTTTGAGACGGTCTCACTCTGTCATCCAGCCTGGAGTACATTGGCGCGATCAGAGCTCACTGCAGCCTCACCCTCTCAGGCTCAAGCCGTCCTCCTGTCTCAGCTGGAACTACTCGAGAGGCTGAGATGGGACATACCACCATGCCTAGCTAATTTTTTTTTTTTTTTTTAAATAAATGAGGTCTTGCTATATTGCCCAGGCTGGTCTAGAACCCCTGGGCTCAAGTGATCTTCCAGCCTCACCCTCCCAAAGTGTTGGGATTACAGGCATGAGCCACCATGCCCAGCTGAGCCTTTCCTTTTCATGGTAAATCACTAAGAGAGGCCTAGATTAGCCTAAATTATAACACCTAGCTCCTTCAGTTCACTCTCCTCAACCATATCTTGCCATCACTTGTTCACATAGTAAATAATTTTATCTGGAGAGGGCATCTAAATTGTTACCATTTAAAAGATACCAAGAGCTTCTCAGTGTAATAAGATAGCTGCCAGCCACATGTTCCTACTGAACATTTAGATGTGACTAGGCCCAGCTGAGATGCACTGGAAGTGAAAAAATACATTGGACTTTGTGTATTTAGGACAAAAAAGTAAAATATCTCCTTAGTAAGTTTTATATCAGCTGGGCATGGTGGCTCACGCCGTAATCCCAACACGCTGTGAGACCAAGATGGTAGAACCACTTGAGATCAGGAGTTTGAGACCAACCTGGGCAATATAGTAAGACCCCATCTCTACGGAAAAAACAACTGTAGGTCAGGCAAGGTAGCTCACCCCTGTAATCCCAGCACTTTGGGAGACTGAGATGGGCGGATCACTTAAGGTCAGGAGTTTGAGACCAGCCCGACAAACATGTCACAACCCCATCTCTACTAAAAATACAAAAATTAGCTAGGCATAGTGGTGACATACCTGTAATCCCAGCTACTTTGGAGGCTGAGGCAGGAGAATTGTTTGAGCCTGGGAGACAGAGGTTGCAGTAAGCTGAGATTGGGCCACTGCACTCCAGTCTGGGTGGCAAGACTCTTGTCTCAAAAAAAAAAAAAAAAAAAAAAAATTTATTTTAATTAGCTGGGCAAGGCGGCATGCACCTGTAGTCCTACCTGCTCCAGAGGCTGAGGCAGAAGGACTGCTTGATCCTAGGAATCCTAGACCAGCCTGGGCAACCTGGTGAGATCCCATCTCTACAATAAATAAAAATAAAAATAAATCACTGGGTGTGGTGTGTGCACAGGCCTGTAGTCCCAACTATTCGGGAGGCTAAGGTGGGAGGATGGCTTGAGCCCAGGAGTTCAAGGTTGAGTGAGCCATGACTGCATCGCTATACTCTAGCCTGGGCAACGGAGTGAGGTTCTGACTCTAAAAATAAAAAATATTAATTACATGTCGAAATGACAATGTTTTGTTTTAGCAAATTTAGTAAAATACGTTATTAAAATGAATTTCACCCATTTCTTTTTACTTTTCTAAATATAATTCCTAGGAAATTTAAAATTACTTACATGGCTCATATTATATTTCTATTAGCACTAAAAGGTGTCTCTTTCTGAACCTCTTTTTTTGTCTTTTGAGACAGAGTCTCGTTCTATCACACAGGCTGGAGTGCAGTGGTGCAATCTCAGCTCACTTCAACCTCTGCTTCTCAGATTCAAGCAATTCTCATGCCTTCCAAGTAGCTGGGATTACAGGCGAGCATTACCACGCCTGGCTAATTTTTGTATTTTTAGTTGAGACAGGGTTTCACCATGTTGGCCAGGCTGACCTCGAACTCCTGACCTCAAGTGATCTGCCCACTTCGGCCTCCCAAGCTAGGGTTATAGGCATGAGCCACTGCGCCTGGCCTCTGAACCTTTAATTGAAGTCTGTAGTGTTTTTTTTTTTTTCAAGACAGTTTCTCATAATGAACTAAGTTGAGGGTTTGAAAAACATCCAATTGCCCATCTTTAGTGCACAGGGCACTGACTGTAACTACACAATCTTGATAGTCAGGGATACAAATGAGGGACTTTCTGTGGATATGTCATTTTTGTACACCAAAATATGGTCCATGGGAGAATCCTAGGGGAACGCTATGACTGGGAATAAGGTGGAGGTTCCTGGTCATTTCCCCCTTCTTTCTATCTCACCTTAGAGGTAGAATTTCAATGTATGTACCACACCAGTTCTGCCCTCATGCAGGAAACATACAAGTGGAAACCATGAACCAAAATAGTGAGTGCCTTTAAAAGACAATGTTTAAATGTCTTGTTCACTGCAACTTTGTTTTGCTTTTGCTTTCTTTTTTTTTTTTCTTTCTTTTTTTTTGAGATGGTGTCTTGCTCTGTCACCCAGGCTGGAGTGCAATGGTGTGATCTCGGCTCACGGCAACCTCCCAGGCACAAGTGATTCTCCTGCCTCAGCCTCCTAAGTAGCTGGGATTACAGGTACATGCCACCATTCCCAGCTAATTTCTGTATTTTCAGTAGAGACAGGGTTTCACCATGTTGGCCAGGCTGGTCTTGAACTCCTGACCTCAAGTGATCCACCTGCCTTGGCCTCCCTAAGTGCTGGGAATACAGGCATGAGCCACTGCGCCTGGCTACAACTTTGTTTTTAATCACTGGTCTCTCCAAGGCTTCTAAGCAGTTGTCGCTGCAGTCTTGTGGGATTTCCAGCCAAAAGGTCTGAGATTAGCAGTTATCAGCCCCCATCCTGCCTTATCATACAGCAACAATAGAGGGCAGGGAAGGGAAAACATGTAAGGCTGGGCACTTGGAAGTAGGGCCAACTTAAAATACAGAAGAGGTGGGCAACTATCCAGAAAATGTGCACTCCGGGTGTAGGAGCCACCAACATGCTACGAAGCTCTCCTGGTGAGCTGGCAAAAGCTCTTTTAGCGTGAGGCTTTCAGGCACATGTCCCCAGGTGTACCCTGTATGAGCCATTTATACCATAGTGTGAATACTTTTCAGATCAATTTCATTCAATAAATATTGACTATGCATAGATACCCTGAGCAGATTTTGAAAAGGCTGTTGGGAGGCTCCTTCCAGACAGTGGGGGAAAGGGCACAGACGGGAAGGCTGGGAGAACTGACAACAAACGTCGTCTAGCTCAAGGTCTAGCCAGTGTTTGGTGCTACTGAGAAAGGCTTCCTCTAGGAGGGAACTGACGCACCAGCACCACCACTGAATCGGGGGGTGCCCCCAGCAATTCTTGGAGGCCTTTCACCATCCCGAACTGTGAGAACCTTCTTTTTCCTCTCCTTCATCTCACCCGCACCTCCCACCTCACCAGGCCCACACCTACCTCTATTGTAGAGCTTATTCCGTGACCTTGTTTATTTTCCTTCCTCCCCCAGAAGCACAAAGACTGTATATTATTCCTCTGTGAATCCACAGAACCTCCAACAGTACTTGGCACTTAAGTGCTTGATAAGCTTTTGATGAATGAATACAAGATTTTGCCTTCCCGTCTCATGCAGCATGGGGAGGGGGGATGCCAAGAGAGGCTATCATCACCCCACATGGCATTTGGGGTGAAGGAGGTTGCAAACACCTGCATCAAACTGTGCCTGCATTTTTAAATGCTGGACACAACATTTTGAAACAAAGGAGAGAAAGAGGCATAGGACAGGTCAGGGCATGCGGTATTACCACCCATGTGCACACATATCTGTTCGTATGCTGCCAGAATGTTGCTCTACCCTTTCCCAAGAACCCCTGTTACTGTTTAACTCCCAACCTCAGTAGCTTTCTAAGAGAAAGACCATTATAATGACTTGATCTGCGTGAAAATAAAAAGCAAAGTATGTCAAAACTTTTCCCCATAATCATAGGGCTACTACACTTTTTAACAAACTCAACCTCCACCATCTCCCAGCATTCGTGATATACTGCAAGTAAGTGCCTGGCACTCAGAAAGCTCAAGGTTCCAGCAAGAGCTGTGTGGCCTTGGATAAAGAACACAGGGAGACTCTTTGTCCTCTTGTTTCTTCAGTGTATTAAAGGGAGATAGTGGTATATTCAAAGGGCATGAAAAACGCTTAACATGAGTCTGCATGGAGCTCTTTGAAATGCATGAAGGGCACTACAGTGTATAAATTCAACACTTGTCCTAGTGTTCACTCAGATCCCTTGTCTGGACATTTATAAAATCCCTCTGTGGACGTGTATACACACGCACGCACATACACACATACACAAATACATCTAAAAGTGCTTCATAGCTTTAAAATTTTTTAAGTAAACACATTGTAATGATTATAAGTCCTCTGTACAATGTATCTAAGGCAAGCCTGCCATGATAAGAGCTATTTGAGAAACTAAATCACATCACTGAAAGAATAGCAATGAGGCAATTGATGAAATATTGCATTAGCAGTGACCTCTGACCCCAGATGATGCCAACCAAATGCTTTTTCCTCTCTTTGTAATTTAATCATTTTGCAATTAATTTCTTAAAATCACTCACATAAGCTGCCTGTATTAAACACACACACACACACACACACACACACACAGACACAACTTCAGGTGTAGGTGAAATAAAGGACACTCTGCAATCACAGTCACTGTTGTGATTCTGCTCCATTCTGAAAATGAATGACATCCCAGTTCTTTTTTTCTCTTTTCTTTTCTTTCTTTTTTTTTTAGAAAAAGAGAGAAAAGGAGAAAGAAAAAAAGAAACAGCAAAAGAAAGGAAAAAAAAGAATGAAAGAGAGAAAGAGGACGAGAAAGAGGGAGAGAGATTGGGATTCTTGTTTTATTGCCCAAGCTAGAATGCAGTCTAAAAATGAGTATTAAAAACCTCTTCT
>CAUYQU010022560.1:0-25804 GCA_963574635.1 Cheracebus regulus
TTTTTGCAATTTACCCATCTGACAAAGGACTAATATCTAAAATCTACAAAGAACTAAAACAGATTTACAAGAAAAAAACAAACCCATTCAAAAGTGGGCAAAGGATATGAACAGACACTTTTCAAAAGAAGACATTCATGAGGCCAACAAACATATGAAAAAATGCTAATCATCACTGGTCATTAGAGAAATGTAAATCAAAACCACATTGAGATACCATCTCATGCCAGTTAGAATGGCGATCATTAAAAAATCTGGAGACAACAGATGGTGGAGAGGATGCGGAGAAATAGGAACACTTTCACACTGTTGGCAGGAGTGTAAATTAGTTCAACCATATGGAAGACAGTGTGGCGATTCCTCAAGGACCTAGAAATAGAAATTCCATTTGACCCAGCAATCCCATTACTGGGTATATATCCAAAGGATTATAGATTGTCCTATTATAAAGACACATGTACATGTGTGTTCATTATGGTACAGTTTACAATAGCAAAGACCTGGAACAAACCCAAATTCCATTGATGATAGACTGGACAAGGAAAATGTGGCACATATACACCATGGAATATTATATAGCCATAAAAATTGATGAGTTCGTGTCCTTTGTAGGGACATGAATGAATCTGGAAACTATCATTCTCAGCAAACTGACACAGGAACAGAAGATCAAACACCACATGTTCTCACTCATAGGCGGATGGAGAACAATGAGAACACATGGACACAGGGAGGGGAGCATCACACACTGGGGTCTGCTGGAGGGAAACAGGGGAGGGACAGCAGGGGGTAGGGAGGTTGGGGAGGGATAATATGGGGAGAAATGCCAGATATAGGTGATGGGGGGATGGAGGCAGCAAAGCACGTTGCCATGTATGTACCTATGCAACAATCCTGTATGATCTGCACATGTACCCCAGAACCTAAAGTATAATAAAATACATATAGAGAGAGCTTCAGTTCAGTCTAGGGTCAAGGATCAAAGGTTCTCAGTTGAAGAACTCTGAGATTTTAAGCATATTACTTAGAATTTAGTTCTGATCTTTTGGACTTGCTTTGTCTTCACACGCATTTGTTCTTACCAGGTCTTTCCAGAATCATGAGACAATGAGAAAGGAGTCACAAGTCTGGGTTTAAGTCTTGGCTCAGCTGCTTTCTTTTTGTTGCAATGTTGATTAAACCAGTGGATCTCAAAATTGAGCAAGCATTGGAATCACTTGGAAAGCTTGTTGAGACGCTGATCTCTAGGTCTTACTTCTAGAATTTCTGATTCTATGGGTCTAAAGTAGAGCTTTATAATAATTTGCATTTCTGATAACCACACTTAAGAAATTACTGATTTAAGCCAGTCAGTCTCTTGGAACATCTCCTATCCCCCCATCCCCACATGCAAAATGAAAATAATGAGATTTATGATCTGCTGGGGCTTGAAGGCCTTAATGATGAACTCAGTTCTTTCCTTTTGTAAATGAGGAAACAGTGGCTCAGAGACCAATGCTTGTTGACAGAGCCAAGTCAGAAAACTAGGTCTTTTGAGTTGTAGTGTGTTGTCTGTAGCACCCCACTATTTAATGCTGTCTGGGTCATAGCCTTATTACAAGGGCATATGAGTTAATGCTGATGAGGACCTCTATGAAACACTTACAAAAGCAAGGGTTATTATTTTCATTTATTGAGTACTAACAGATAAGCAGGGCTGGTCTGTGAAGGGGTCTATTAAGCAGCATCCCTCTTTCATGGCTAAGTTCTAAGCCGATTGAAAATAGCATAAAACAGATACAGGATGGAAATATTTCATTACTGACAAAGATAGTTTGAAGGATAAAGCTTGTATCTATTGATGATGGATTTCCAAATGCTCAAGAATTAGAATGGGAAATAAAGGTTTTCTCTCTAATGCTTGTAATGTCAAGTACTGTGTTTGCATGCTTGATCTCATTTAAGCATTTCCACAATCCTAAGAAGTAGATAGTATTATTATAGGCTGAGCATCCCTACTCAGAAAATCTGAAATCCAAAGTGCTCCAAAACCTGAAGCTTTATGAGTGCCAACATGGTGCTCAAGGCAAATGCACAATGGAGCATCTCTGATTTTGAATTTTTGAATTAGGGATGCTTAACTGCCAAGTTCAACGCAAATATTTCTAAATTTGAAAAAAAAAATCAAAAATCCCAAACACTTCTGGTCTCAAGCATTTCAGATAAGGGGTCTTCAGCCTGTATCATCACTTGCCAGATGAAGAAACTGAGTTTCAGAAGAAGCAGCAATTTGTCTTAGGTGGATCTTGGACTGGAAGCAAAAGAGAGTATTCTTAACTGTCTATGCTTACATTATGCCAATGTTTCCTTTTGTGAGCATTTACTATACTCCAGGCATGGAATATCAGATCCTCTATGAGTCATATGCCATCAAAGGTCTCTCACTGGAATTAGGCTTTACATGGTTGTGGGAGCTGGAAGGCAGCCTGTGGAAGGTTGTTGCCTCTGTTGCTGGTCATGGCCAGGTCACTGTAAGTCAGCAGGGTGGAGAGTTGGAAAGAACTGGCTGTCAAGTGTAGGAGAGGAAGGACAAACTAGAATCCTGTCTGTTTTTCTACCTCCACCATCTTGGAGATCTGAGTAACCCACAGAAGGGCTGTTATGTGCTCTGCCTTGGGATTCAAAGAAGCTGAAAAGCGAGCCCAAACAACAACTAATATGGGTGCCAACAGACCAGCGACCACATAGGTGAGCTGCAGCGATGCCTGGCACCCTACACAGAGCTTCAGAGCACAGGGGCTGCTGCTTTACTTCTGCCTTCCAGACCGCACACAAATTTCTTTGTGACCAACCCTAACCCAGGACCACTCAGGGCAGGGGATTCTGAGAAATGTAGTTCCAGCTCGGCTAAATTGACTGTACAAAAACATATTGTGGCTTTTTTTTTATCACCAGCTTTACTGAAGTATAAATGATAAATTAAAATTGTGTAAATGTAAGATGCATAGTGTAATGTTTTGATATATGTATGCATTGTGATATGATTACCACAATTAAGCTAATTCACATATCCATCACTCCATCTATTTACCATTTTAGGGGTGTGTGTGTGTGTGTGTGTGTGTGTGTGTGTGTGTGTGGTGAGGCTATTTAATATATACTTCCTCAGCAGATTTCAAATATACATTATATTGTTATTATTCATAGTCACTATGCTGTACATTAGATCTCCAGAATTTAGTCATCATGTAAAACTGAAATTTTGTGATCAACGTCTCCTCATGACCCCACCTAGTCTCTGGCAATGGTCTGCTTTTTGGAAATTCTTTTGCATATATATTATTTCATTGATCTTCAAAGCAATCATCTAAGGCAGAAGCTCCATCTTTCAGATGGGGAATTAAGAGGTTACATAACTGGTCTAACATACAAATTTGCCTAAGGTACAGCCCTAGTATGGGGTTTTGAACTCATATCTGTGTGACTTCCAACTTGTTCATAGCCACTGCATGATGCTGTGCACTAATTTTTCTCTAAGCATCAAGCTGTGCTACTTGAATGGGCACTGATGACACTGACATAAAGTAAGAGGGATGATGCAATACTGCTCAGGGCATATTTGGACTCCAAAATGCTTTTCTCACCTGTCCTCATTTCCTAGACTTGAACTCCCTAGACAGGGCACTGAGATTGGATTAAGGCTTGCTGAGATATTGATCCACCCTTCCCCTCACACACAGCTTGGAGTGGGCTGGGCAACAGGAGCTCTGGGATGGTATCTCCCAACCCTTAGCAGTCTCATCTCTTTACCATGTGTGTGCCATGCTTGAAGGCTGGGGGGCAATACTATGGTCTCCTGGGAAGTGGCTTACCTCACAGAGATGGGCTTTGTTTGGCCTCTGGGAGATGAACCTAGGAGAGAAAAGGGGTGACCTGAAGTACATCCTGTTAGCTTAATCAAAGCTGGCTACAGACAGTGGTGGAAAAAACCTTCCTGTGACACTGTCAGGCTCCCAAGTGGCAGCCAGTTATCTTGGTTTTGATTTTTGTTTTATAAACATTTTCTCTGCCTGTTGGCTCTCCAAATGGAGCCAAACACATCTCTGGCAGCTGAGGCATAAGAGCCCTAGTGAATATGTCAGAGCTGAGGCAAAAGCTCTACTCCAAAACAGGTATAAAAGGGAGAAAGTAAAGAGGTTTGCTTTTATCACAGAGTCTGGACAATACTGAGCGGAAAAAATCACATAACAGAATGTTAAATGGAAAATGTCCTTCTCCTTCTGGAGTTGCAGTGGAGGCCCACAAGCTGAGGACATTGGTAGGTAATGCTTACATCCTCTTTAAAGAAAGTTGTCACTTACATCTGTGCAAGACATGCTGAGAGATGACCACCAATGCTCATCCCTGTTAACAAGTGCATTTGAGAAAAGCCTAGAAATTCTTTAAGACAAAGCAAAACAAAATTTCCCTCTTAGGTTGGAGTATTAGTCTGTTCCCATGCTGCTAATAAAAACTTAGCTGAGACTGGGTAATATATAAAGAAAAGAGATTTAATGAACTCACAGTTCCATGTGGCTGGGGAGGCCTCATAATCATGGCAGAAGGTGAAAGGCATGTCTTACATGGCAGGCAAGAGACAATGAGAGCCAAGGGAAAGGAGAAACCCCTTATAACACCATCAGATCTCGTGAGACTTATTCACTACCATGAGGACAGCATGAGGGACCCCCTACCCATGATTCAATTATCTCCCACCAGGTCCCTCCCACAGCATGTGGGTATATGGGAGCTACAATTCAAGATGAGATTTGGATGGGGACACAGCCAAACCATATCAGTTGGATTCTCCTAGAAGCAGACCCCCCCAGCCCAAATAATTTCCAAGTCATTTATTAAGGAAGTGCTCTCAAGGGAAACCAGCAAGGGAGTGGGAGAATGGACAAGGAAGAGGAAGACTCAAGCACAGTGAAGTCCCTGGGGCTCCAGTGTGTAAATGACCCCTTCAGGTTTTGTTCTGCCTCAAGGCAAAGGGACTCCCACCTGGGGCCTGCTGTCAGCTATCAGTGCTCAATTATCCATACATCACTAGAGGGATCATCAGCAGCAAAGCATTGCAGAATCTGGGGAATGAGGTGATAAAAGGGATCCCAAGGAGACTTAGCTGCAGGAGCTTCCACAGTGTCTTCTGCAGAAGGAAATTTGCAGAGTAGAAAGCACTTCCTCTCCCCACTCCTGCATCTCAAGCCAAAAGAAGGAACCATTGGCACAGGAAGAGATTTGTTTCTCTCACATCTCTGCTCTAGTCTAGCAGGAAGCTTGCTAAGGAACTCCTAGGCCCATTCGAGGCTGCCACTGGGCCAGAGTGGAGTGGTGTGAGAGTTCCGGGGAGAGCTTCATTTGTGCTTTCTCAACTTTGGTGGGCATCAAGGCTGGAGAAGTGGAAAGAACAACAGCTCACAAGGGCATGGTGAGGAGCTAGGCTGGAAGTGGGAGCTTTGTGCCTCCTGGAGGCTACAAAGTAGTGGTCAAGGGTAGAGACCTCAGAACTAGATTGCCCAAGGTTGAATCTTGGCTCTGCTCTTTACTAGCTGTGCAACCTTGGGCAAGTTTCTTACACTCTCTGTATCTCGCTTTCCCCATGAATACAATGTGGATAATACTATCACCTTCCTCATGGGGTTGTTGTGAATACTAAGTGCAGATCTGGCACATGGTAAGTGCTTAATCTACTACATACACCACACACACACACATACACGCATGTATATAATACACATAATATGATCCAATATATATAATATATTTTAGATATTACTAAGTAATTACTCAGTCATTCTGTAACCAGGCATCTGACTGTAGAAGCTATGGTCTCAGTCCTAAGCCTTCATTGTTAAAAACAGAGGAATCATACTTAAAAAAAAAAAAGAAACTATGGTCACAATCATTGCATCATACCGATCTTGAATACATAATTGTATTCTAAAAGATAAACTAGTGAGCACTGAAGTCAGCTGGCTTGGATCTGAATCTCAGCTCTGCTGTTACTATTAACTGTGTCACCTTGAAAAATTGTTGAACCTTTCCAAGATTAAAATAATGTCTCCTTAATTGAGTTGTTAGAATTAGATGAGATAACATGGATAAAGTATATAGCAGAATGCCTAGCATAGAGTAAGTTCTTGGTAAACGATTATTGTGTTATTTCCCTAGGCCTGATTCCAGCTCTGGCCTTTTGTCCCTGTTGAGAAACTCAGGCTTGGGGTGTGGAGAAGGGGAAAAAGAGAGAGGCAGCAAAACCAGCATAAGAATGCATCTCTCCATGAGAGAGTCTAGCACAAAGAAAAGGGAAAGAGAACAAAAATTAAAAGTGATGAAAATGTCACTGACTATGCATTAGTGACTTGAGACTTCAAGTATTAGTCATTTGACTTTCCTTTTGTGTTTTATTTATTTTCTACTCAACGTCATCAAGCTCTGAGTTAGGTTTTAAAATTGAATGAATCATCCCGCTATCCTTGAGAACTGCATCGGGGACACAAAACATTATCCTCATTTCACCAGTGAGAAACTGATAAACAGAGAGGCCAAGGCATTGGTGCAAGGTCACAAAGCCAGAAATAGTATCCGTGGTCAGGAGGCTGGCCTTCAGACATTGCTGCATCCCCAGGTTGTAGGAGGCTGGCTCTGTCAGGAGGTGAACAGCAAAGGTGGCTTTACGAACATGGAAGAAAAGGGGAAAACATTGTGTCGGTTGATCACCTTCCATGTGGCAGATACTATGTGAAACATTTTATGTTTGTATTTTGTCAGATTCTCACAACCGTCATATGAACCTGCATATGAATCATATTGGGTACTATAGAGTCAACTAATAGGTGAGCCAGCTCAGGGGGATTTAAACTGGTCTTCCTGACTCCAGAATTTGTGTTGTTCTCATTACATCAGGCTGCTCCTGGATATTTGGTTCTTGTTTCTATTTCAGAAGGAATCTGAAGGCCAGTGGGGTAAATCTCTCTATTCAAAGCCACTTCCACTTCCCCACCCAGTTCTAGGAATCCCTGATCCTATTCTGTGGCAATGGGATGCTCCCATTTACATTTCTTTGCCTTCACTTCTGCCCTCTTCCCCTTCTCTAAAACCTGAACTGGAGGAATCTTGGTGATATTTTCCAGGGAAGACAAACCCTGTGCAATCGTGGAAGTCTTTAGACAGTGGTTATTTGCGATATAATGTAATTCATATCTGCAGATATTTATTGACTCTTGGCTCATGCCAATGCATTGTTAGATTCATTTCTTTATCTCTGGAAACTGGCAGGCCTAATTGCTCTGTTCTAGCCTGTAGCTCAGTTCAAATCTGCAAGATTCCAGTAACAACAACAATAATATTAACAGTAGGAGAAAAATAATGACCACATAGCAAACACAGTGGTTTATACAAATCTTATTTCTCCTTAAAAAACAGGCAATAGCTGTGTTTATTTTTTCTAATTTTACAGATAAAGAAACTGGGAGTTAGAGAATTTAACTTAGTTGTCTAGAGGCCCATGTCTATTAAGAGTAAAGGCTGAGATTTGAACTTAGGCATGGTTGATTCCAAAGCCTCTCCTTTAAAAAAATTACCTTCTTACTCAGTTAGCAATTGTTGTGTAGCAAATCATTGCAAAGCTTAGAGACCTAAAATAGTACCATTTTATCTAGCTCATTATAATTATGTGTCTCAGCTGGGAGGTTTTTCTGCTCTGGGCATAGCAGCTGATCACTACTGTGTCCAGTTACGCATCTGTGGTCTGGTGTCACTGGGAACTAGACGGTCTTGGGTGGCCTCAATTACATGTGTGAACACTGACCGGGCATTGGCAGGGGTGCGCTAGTTCTTCTCTGTCAGCCTCTCATCCTCTAGCTGCTACTCTGGGTTTATTCCCTTAGATCTAAGAGTTCTGAGCACAGCAAGAAGGCAAGACCAAATGCACCATCACTTTTCTTCTTCTTTTTTTTTTTTAATTTTTTTTTATTTTGAAGACAGAGTCTTGCTCTGTCATGCAGACTGGAGTGCAGTGGCGTGATCTCAGCTCATTGCTTGTCCCCTTCCTCCCTCCCTGTTAGCCAGAGAAAGTCATGTGGCCAACCCAGATTCAAAGGTGGAGAATTAGATTCCACCTCTCAATGATAGAAGAGGCATCTGCAGCCAGTTTTGCAGCCACCACCCTTACTCTCTGCCAGGTTACTCAGTCTGGAGAGAAGGAGAGATTTGCAGACAGATAAATGACAGGACATTCTGAGAACTGTTTACCAATATGGAGCCTGTCTGTTTCACCAGCCTACAAAATGCTCTGGGCAGCACAGAGCTTGGTAGTTTCAAGTGCATGAGATTTCCTTGGAAAAGGAGCCAGCACAGTGCATGGAACTGCCTGGGCACTGGGCAGGTTTAGTGATGAGAAGCTGTCATAGTTGTGGTTACCCAGCCCTTGAAACTCTTCATTTTTTTCTGAGTAAAACTTTGCATCATTCCTGCATCATTGCCCCTCACCCTGCCCCCGAGGAGCTTGGCACAGCCTAGAAGTCCAGCTGGACATCTGTTCCAGGAAACACAAAATTAACTTTATGACCAGAAAGTGCTAAGCATAACTCAATGTAGTTTCTATCTACTTTGGGTATTTAATAGCCCTAGATGAAGCACAGCTCATTTTGTCACATTGGGAAAAATGTCTGTTACATAGTTATGCTCTTTTTGAGGCTATTTATTTCAGCTTTTAGTGGTGTGTCTTAGGTGCTTCTGTAGGTGAGCAAAGTCGTGGGTGATGGAGTCCTGGCTGTTCTCCGGTGGGATCCAGTTCCACTCATCACTTTCCTTCCACTGCAATTGGAAGCAGAATAATGTGGTTAAGTGTGCACACTTTGAGCAAGATTGGGTTCAAATCCTGGCTCAATTACTTACTCACTCTGTGATTGGGGTGAGTTATTTACATTTTTTGTGTTTCCATTTCTTAAGCAGTAAAATGAAGATAACAATAGCAAAAATTCATAAGGTTATTGTGAGGATTAAATGAGTTAACATGTATAAAGTGCCTAGACTAGTGCACATACGTAGTAAGGCTTAATAAATATAGCTGTCATTATTAATAACAACAAATAATCTTTTTTTAAATAGCATTTTAAGTTTTGGGGTACATGTGAATAACATGCAAGATTGTTGCATAGGTACACACATGGCAGTGTGATTTGCTGCCTTCCTTCCTATCACCTATATCTGGCATTTCTCCCCATGCTATCTCTCCCCAGCTCCCCACCCCGCACTGTCCCTCCCCTATTTCCCCCCAACAGACCCCAGTGTGTGATGCTCCCTTCCCTGTGTCCATGTATTCTCATTGTTCAACACCCACCTATGAGTGAGAACATGCGGTGTTGATTTTCTGTTCTTGTGTCAGTTTACTGAGAATGATGGTTTCCAGGTTCATCCATGTCCCTACAAAGGACACGAACTCTTTGTTTTTTATGGCTGCATAATATTCCGTGGTGTATATGTGCCACATGTTCCCTGTCCAGTCTATCATCGATGGGCATTTGGGTTGGTTCCAGGTCTTTGCTACTGTAAACAGTGCTGCGATGAACATTCATGTGCATGTGTCCTTATAATAGAATGATTTATAATCCTTTGGATATATACACATTAATGGTATTGCTGAGTCAAATGGAATTTCTATTTCTAGGTCCTTGTGGAATTGCCACACTTTCACAATGGTTGAGCTAATTTACAGTCTCACCAACGGTATAAAAATGTTACTATTTCTCCACATCTTCTCCAGCATCTGTTGTCTCCAGATTTTTTAATGATCGCCATTCTAACTGGTGTGAGTTCTGAACATACACAAAGAAAATAGGGAGTTTAAATTTGGATATGTTACTTGCAGATTAAGTGTTTTGTATTTTCTGTTTTAATAACCACCTTTTCCCCGTATTTTGATTTTACCCTTTCACATATTGTTCCTTCTTCAATGCTCACTTCCTCATTTTAGACATCTCCTTGTAGACATAGAAAACCCCCACTCAATCTTCACCTCCCAAGTCGAACACCACTTCTCAAGGAAGTCATCATTGTCTTTTTTTTCAAAACAATCTTGATTTATAGCCTGTGCTATAGTGCAGTGTTACAATCAGATCTTAATGTACCCTTAATTCCTGGAGTCAAGGAATCCTCTTGCCTCAACCTTCCAAATAGCTAGGATTACGGGCAGGTGCCACCATAAAAAATTTTAAAAATTAAAAAAAACTTCTAGAAATAGGGTCTCATTATGTTGTCCAAGCTGTTCTCCAACTCCTCAGCATCGTATGTAGAATAAAGACTTTTTGGATGTTCCTATTTTTGACTCTTGTTCCTACTACTATCATGACATGTCACATGAAACTGTAATTATTTATTTGCCTTTTTTATATTTAAATATTTTTATTATACTTTAAGTTCTGGGATACATGTGCAGAACATGCAGGTTTGTTACATAGGTATACATTGCCATGGTGGTTTGCTGCACCCATCAGCCTGTCATCTACATTAGGTATTTTGCTAACCCTCCCCTAGTCCCCCCACCCCCCAACAGGCCCCAGTGTGTGATGTTCCCCTCCCTGCGTCCATGTGTTCTCATTGTCCAACTCCCACTTATGCGTGAGAACATGTGGTGTTTGGTTTTCTGTTTCTGTTTTAGTTTGCTGAGAATGATGGTTTCCAGCTTCACCCACGTCCCTGCAAAGGACATGAACTCATCCTTTTTTATGGCTACATAGTATTCCATGGTGTATATGTACCACATTTTCTTTATCCAATCTATTATTGATAGGTGTTTGGGTTGGCTCTAAGTCTTTGCTATTGTGAGTAGTGCTGCAATACACATATGTATTCACGTGTCTTTATAGTAAAATGATTTATAATTCTTTGGGTATATACCCAGTAATGAGATTGATGAGTCAAATGATATTTCTGGTTCTAGATCCTTGAGGAATTGCCACACTGTCTTCCACAATGGCTGAACTAATTTTCACTCCTACCAACAGTGTAAAAGTATTACTATTTCTCCATATCCTCTCCAGAATCTGTCTCCTGACTTTTTATTGCCATTCTAACTGGTGTGAAATGGTATCTTATTGTGGTTTTTATTTGCATTTCTCTAATGATAAGTGATGTTGAGCTTTTTTTTCCATATGTTTGTTGGCTGCATAAATGTCTCCTTTATGAAAAGTCTTACAGCTCGAGGAGGAAATTCTACGTTTCCCAAGGCTATATATTCTACTTAAGACCAAACTGGTACTAGGTCTCAGGGCCCTTGACTTCTGGTGTGGGGCTTATTTAGAGGGATTTATATAACTTTTGCAAAGAATGTTTTCTTAAATCTGATTTAGAAGACCACAGAGAATGGTACTATAGTTCATCCATTCTAAGGTGCACATTGTTTTTACATTTTAATGTCTCTGAAATGGGGATGTCTTATGGTTATTGCCTCTTATGCTTTTAATTGGCAGCATTATCTTAGTGGTATGTACCATAAGAGTTTGTCTGCAGATTTGGTGACATTAATTATGTTTGGTGTTTGGGGGTGTTGACTCTTTTTAGAGTTTGGTTTTTTAATATATATATCTCATAGTTTGAGAATTTATTTTTAAACTTTAACTTTTTGTTCATACCTTGGAAAAAAATACACTTAGTCAAATCAAGTTCCAGGACATATGTGTCTCCTGTGAGCCAGTGAATTTTATGTTGATTGACAGTCATCTTGCATATAGGTTTTAGTAGCTTGAAATTGGCATGTTGCCAGAATCCTGCAATGCTGTGCTTGAATTTATGCTAACTAGCTCTGTTTTGAGGAGTTGGTGATTTTCTCTTTCAGCTTAAAAATTTGGCATCAGCTGATCTAAAGTGAAATTTCAGATGTAGCCCTTGTGCATCTCGTAGTGGTCATTTCCTTATTACCACTGGATAAAGCATCTATTAAATAGTTATGCAATAGATGTGGAGTTTTTAGAGTGTGTAATTTTTTTTTAAATGGATGTCGGATGAGTGAGAACAAAATCCTAGTGTGTATTCCGTTTTAAAGTAATTAAGTTGGAATTAGCTTTCATATTAAACCATTCTGAATTAGAATTCCAAGTCTACCCCCTCGCTCCCTGCATTTTCTTACCCATCATATGATACTTTTAAACCATTTCTTATGGTCTTAGAGGTTTATTTTTTTTTAATTTTAATAAATTTTATTGTGTATATTTAAGGTAAACAACATGATGTTATGAGATACATATAGATTATCTTTTAAGTTGAATTTTAGGAAGTGACTAAATATATCACTTGCCCCTCCTATAAATTGCCTGTACATTTTCTTGTTTTTTAAAAGGAAGGCACGTTGCCATTCTCAGGTGAAGCCGGGCTTACTGCTGTTTTTCACAGAAGTTTCAGTCCTATATTTCTTGATTACCTGCAGCTAACATTGTTACCAGGTGCCCCACTATAAGCTTGGGGAACTTACATTCCACACTTGGGGGATGAGTTAATTATGAGACAAATCAGAGAATGAAATATATGAGGAAGTACCAGTTGTACAGTGTAGATGTTAATCATGACTGGCTTTTGTAATAGTTACTAGCAAATGTTATCTGTTATGTGCCAGATACTGTGCCTAAGTCCTTTACATATGTTTTATATTTAATTTCCTTGGAGAATTTAAAAGGCATTATCCCCCTTTAAAGATAAAACTAAGGCACAGAGAGATGAAGTAACTTATCCTGAATCACACAGATGTGAGAAAGCTGAAAATCTGAGCCCTTAACCGCAACACACAATATTCATTTCTCAGAAGGAAAAATATGAGTTGTAAAGCATCAGGGAAGTCTTCCTGGATGTGACAGGTTTAAAACTTGAGCCTTCAGAATTTGTTTAAAACAAAAATGACTGAGCATAGAATGGGTCAGGATGTCCCATCTTGAGGAGAAGCCTTGAGGTGAGGATGAGGCAGCCCGTTCTTCTGTATGGTGAGGGTTCCCAAGAAGGGCCTGAAGGGTCTCGAGGGAGAAGTGCGCAGGTGTGTGGTCCACAGACAAGGCCTCAGCATTCCCTGGTTCTCTGGATAATGAGGGGCACTGGATGGGCTCTCTTTGATCCCACGAGGAATAGCCTAAAAGACCCTCTTTTGTCATGCATTCTTGTTGTCTGCCAGTGTTTTTCACACATGCAAACACTGACTGACCAGATTCTCTGTAAAGCTATTGAGAACCAGTAATGTGCTTACTGCCGGTTGGTACCATGTCGAATCCAGTGATGGGTAGCTTGGTGGATGTGATCTCAGGATACATGGTTTGTAAGGGTACATTGTTCCTGACTTTTTCAACAATCTCTTCAGAGAAGTCTGGATTTGGTATCAAAACCAGTGTTCTTCTTTTTTAAGAAGGAAACTGGTTGAGAGAGCTGAGAGATTTGGTTTGGTAATACTTTTTAGTATGAAGCATTATCGTGTTAAAATCAAATCCTGCTGTAAGTACCATAGACTCTGTAATATTTTGGTTTCTTTGAATGTTGATTGTACTCAGGTAATAGAAAGACTAAACCCTTTTGGAGTATACTGTTAATTTCAGCTGTAGTAAAAAATGAAATCCCAGAGGTTCTCCTCTCAGTCATTTTATGGCCGTCTCGTTAGATTGCGAGATTAAAGAAGTAGACCTCAATTTACAAGTGTGGATTGACATTCTATACCTGGCTCTTCTCCAGGAGTTGATCTCATTTTATCCAAAAACATTAGAAATCAAGCACACCAAATGTGGATTGACACAATTTAATTTGCTATATTAGTTAAGCCACAATTAGCAGGGTTAAACTTCCATGGTCTGTCTAGCGCAAGTGCTCCAAGTGATAATTCTCTAAGCAAAATCTCACTTCAGTATCCAAACTAAAAACAAAAAAAAAAAACCCTTAACTTGTTTCTTCTCAGAAGCCTTTAGTTTGTATATTTAAATTCATGAATGTGTCAGTAGTTTTTTTTTTTTTTTTTTTTAATTTCCCTCCCTGCTGCCATGGCTAGAAAAGAAAGACTTAAGAGTTTTTCCATAATATCTTTGTGTAGCTTCAGTTGTCAAATGACATTTTGCTTAAATTGAAAAATATAAAATAAAGCAGCAAGCAAGGGCTTAAAAATTACAGCCAGCTTCTGCAGCTGTTGTTCAAATAAAAAACTACCAGTAAATCCTTTTGCATTCGTTACACTAAATTTATAACAGTCTACATTGCATGAAGTTGCTGGAAGTCTCTGGGGATGAAGAAAGAGTAAATCTAACATAGAGGGAAATGATTAAAGTTGCAATATCCCCTTTGCAAGTGAAAAGAAAGTGTAGACCTCCCCTTTGGATCTAATCTAACAACATGTAGGAAGGAAGAATGCATTTGTCAAATTTTAATGGGAAACAAAGAGTTTGATTATTCTAGTCCTACCAGGCAGAGTTTTTAATGGCATTTTGAAAGGATCTCACTTTTATCCATCACTGTTGTTAAAATACAGACTTGAACTAGTTTGTAGTTTGTAAATGTGTAGAAAATTGCTTCTTGTTTCCCCTCCTTTTTTTTTTTTTAGAGATTTAATAGATATTTGCCCATGTGGTATTGTGATTTAAAATTATTGTTTGTTTTAGTTTTAAAAACAATATGTGTTTAACAACAGAAGTAATCTGATTCCCTTGAGATAACTATTGTTAACAGCCTTGACTATGTCTTTTTTATATTGCTTTAAAAAATTAACATTTGGATGAAAAGCGATAATTTTAAGCTTTAAAATTTGATCTCTGAGGTGCTTTACAAAATACTCTACATGACAGTCCTTAGGAAGGATGTACTTTCTGAAATAAACAAAATTTTTTTACTGTTTCCTTTAACCTCTTCATTCCCCAAAAACCCACCACAACTTAGTTTTTCTTGGTCTTAATTTTTGTCTATCTTGAATTTCATTTTGTGCCTGTTATGAGAATTTCTTAGGGATAAAAAGAGAACCTGCTGAGTAAGACTGAACACATAAATGCAGCAGTTCTGATCCTTGTCCCTCAGTTAAATGCCGTCTTCTTTTCTAGCCACATGTAGCCTCTATGGGAAGGATGTCTTCTTCTCTGTCCTGTGAGGAGAATCCTGGCTCCCCCTGGCTATAGGAACAGTATTGGCCAAGACTTTCCTTGAGATTGTCACCTGCTTGCTTGAAGACGGATGATTGATTTCCCTTTTCTATAGTCATTAATCCATTATCTTAAGAGGCTGAGACAAAACTAACTGTGAGGGCCGATTTTCTGTAGGGGAGGATTTTTTGTTTTGCTTTTTCTCGATGAGAAAGATTGAGTTGTGGGCTGGTAGAAAGCACAAGCTATCATTGTACCTCCAAGGCACTGAGAAGACAGCAGGGTGATCTGAGAGACAGACCAGTGCCCTGGAGGACACCTGTGGTCTTGGAGTTGCTAGAGCCCTCTCCCCTCCTCAGAGGGTGTGGACTGGAGGGGAGGCATCCCAAGAGACACTCAGCTTGGTCCATGAGTGCTCACCCAGGGCAAAATGTGAGTGGGAAACAGCCCAGGGCTTCCTAGAAAATATGTTCTCCGCTGGGAGGGAAAGCAGAAAAGAATGTCTTGCTTAACCTGTAGAGATAACTGTACTGGAAAATGTAAAGAAATTGTTGATAAAAACTAGGAGTACTTTTGTTCCAAATAAGCCTTTTTTAAAAAATTTTTTGAAATGCAGATTACTTTAAATTTTTCACAAGAAAAGTGACTCCCTCAGTGTATTCCTTTGAAATTTGTTGTGAGAAGCAGCTACTGTTGTAAAGGAAGGGAGGGAGCTGACTATCCCAGTGGGCATATGTGTGCTGATTTAGGAGCACCATTGGGGTCCACTGCCTTCCTCAAGTGTTCACTGTCACTTTAGACAATCCAAGGTTTATCTTAATGTTATACAAGGATAACAGAGATCAAGAAAAATCCACAGAAAATTGGAAAGTATTTATTTTAGCCTTTAGTTATAAAGACATTCCCAACTAGTTTTATCCAATCTGTCTACAAGAATCAAAATCAATTTAAGTTACTTTTCCTACCCCACACTCTTACCCTATTCCTCTATGTGAGCCAGTATGCTTAAAGTGGCAGATATAATGAAGGAGGTTGAATTTAAGGAGCTCACAGAAGGAAAGAGAAATTCACATGTTGTCTCTTCCTCCACTTCAGGGTATTCCTGCCGATTGGTATCGCAGAATATGGCCCTTATCTTGTTGAAGGAGGACTCTTTGGATGTAAGTAGCTTTTCGAACCTGCTACAGTTTGCTAGAACTGTATTCAACTCTGTTTCTACTATCATTGATAACCAGGGATCATGTTTTGCTAAAAAACAATTATGAAACAACTGTGTTTCTGTTTATATTAATATTTATGAATGGACATCAGAAAGCCTTATCTTTAAACATCAAAACAGTAAGCTTAGAATATGCCCCATGATAATACTTTTATTCATCTAGAATTGTGCATTTAAAATGGGATAGTTTCAATCTTGTTTAGCTTTAATCATTAAATGTGAAATATTAATGAAACCTGTTATGACCTACATTACATGGTGATGGTTGAGTTACTATGGAAACAGGCATGATTTTCTTACTAGCACAAACTTTAGAATAAAGCTAATATAAGTGTTAAGCTTTGTTTAAATTTATATAGTAAGGCCAGGTGCTGTGCTCATGCCTGTAATCCCAGCATTTTGGGAGGCGGAGGCAGAAGGATCACTTGAGCCCAGTAGTTTGAGACCAGCCTAAGCAACATAGTGAGACACCTTCTCTACAAAAAATGGAAAAATGGGCCAGGTGTGGTGGTGTATGCTTGTAGTCTCAGCTACTCGGGAGGCTGAGGCTGGAGAATTGACTGAGCCTGGGATGTGGATGCTGCAGTGAGCTGTGATCATGCTACTACTTTCCAACCTGGGTGACAGAGTGAGACTCTGTCTTAAAATGATAAAAATAATAATACATTTATATAGTAATAGGATACATATACACTTAATTCTCTGATGTCTCAGTGCCACCACATGAACCCACCCTATCATGGCATAAAAGCCACTGAAGGGACCAGCAGTGTGAGCTGATTTGAGGGTCACCAGTAACCTGTGAAGTGGTTTGATATGAAAACATAAGCTGAGCAGTGAGATTCCATTTGTCAGAGCTTTTAACAAGGGCTGTGTCACTGGCAGGGACCCATAGCACCCTTCCATGTGGTATATTTAACATTTATGTTTAGCCAATGCCAGGGGCAGTTGGCACGGTTAATTACGCTTTTAAAGGGAGGCAATAAAGTAGAGGCTTCTATACTTAATTTCCCTCCCCCCTGCCATGGCTAGAACACAGCCACAATGTCTATACTTGAGGCTTCCTTTTTTCTGATGATTTTCTGATTCAAAGGTATCTACAACTTTGAAAAAAGCCTTTTTTCTGGAGGTAACTCAGAAATGAGTCTTGGTTTTCCCCTTATGTCAGATGTTCTCTGGAGTCCAAGAGATGGACTTTTACCTCTATATACACATAAAACTTGCAGTACCCATTGAGCCTTCTGATTTACCTAGACCAAAGAGTGGTTTGTGATGCCAAACTGAGAAGGTTTTATGGATGTGTACCTGACTTGCCTTGGTTTAACCTCCTAAGAATGATTCTTCCATAACCAATTTTGAACTTCATTTTTTAGTATAATTACTGTAATGTATTCAGTATCTACTGAGCAGAGGTACACTTTCTTTTCTTCTTTTTTTTTTTTTTGGTACACTTTCTATGTACGTTTTTGTTCATTATTCAAAAGGGCACTCTATATTTCTGACTAGTGTCTACTTAGGAAGTTCCCCTCCTTTGTTGCCTTCTCCTCCCACTCATTCTTTAGTTGGGTTAAAGCCATTCCTATTCTCATTAAAATTGCATTTGGTGGTGGTGAGGAGGATAAAAGCAGTATCCTAGGGCAATAAATTAGATATACAGTAGGGCTCTGGTGGAGCTCCCAAGTTGAGCTTTTAAGGTCTCAGGGCTCCAATGATGATGCAGACAAGAAAGGCACACAGAAAATGGCCCAACAGTTAGAAGCATTTGGCCTGGCTTCTCTCTATTTCATCTCTCATACAAGTGTGAGGGGATAAGGGGCTTACCTCAAACATCCAGACCTGGCCCCAGTCACTTTCAGCAGACCAGTAAGTATGGCCAGGTTCAGACTCCAAATATTGTAAACAATTAGGATTTATCTCTGTGTTTTGAGTTTTTCATATGCTACAAAAATAACTTCTAAGCTCCATAATATAGATGAGATCAGTGGTCTTTGAAACAAAGAGGGTGTTAGTGTGCACCCCAGGGGAACACTAGATGATATATTAAAATGCAGGAAAAAAGTTGTGATTTCCTATTTTTTCAGTTAAAAAAAGTATTGCAAGATTAGCTTTATTGATAATACATAACAATTGCCACTGGTACCTCCCGTTTTTTTTCCTGGCACACTGACCAGATATTGATTTGAGAGGAATGGGTAGGAGGAGAGAGATGTGGCATTTCAAGTGAGAAAGGTTGTTGCTGGGACTCTCACTCTTTTGTTTGCTTTTCACCAATTGTGAAATACTGTCATTCATGTGTACTGATTAAATGGATTTGTGGACTAGAGTTAGTTTTCATTAAAGTGACTCTCACAGATGCTGATTTAACAGAATTCTCGTTTTTAAAAAAAGTGAATTGAGGATAACAATATTGTAGGCAGGAGCTGCAATGATTTGGCTTTGCTCAATGTGTGTGCCAGTTCTAGCTCTTCTCAGCTACTTGATAGTTAAAACAGTGATTTATCTGACAGATTAAGCAAGTTTCAAAATTATTCACGAGATTATTATCATTAAGCGTGAAAATGTTTATGGTATCTTGAAATATTAGCTGTGGTAATATGAAATTGTAGGCATTAATGAGACTTTAAGAATCTTGAGTGAGAGAATAAAAATCTACAACTTATTCAGCAGTTTATTTTATAAAGAATGTAGTAACCTAATCATTTACTCTAAAATTTCACGAAATCTACTGCAAAGTAGTGAATGATAAATGTCTTTGGTATTTGTTAGTAAAGGATAAAAAGTGCTGAGTCACTTGGAGAGCATTTGACTTTCCTGCTGCAATAATATAGAGAACACAGTGTAGCAATAATTAAGTTGAATATGGGTGGAAGACCTATACAAAACCTTGCCAGGGTGTGTGTGTATGTGTGTGTGTGTGTGTGTGTGTGTGTGTGTGTGTGTGTATTTCTTTTAATTTTTTATGTGTATAGGTTATTGGAAAACAGGTGGTATTTGGTTGCATAAGTAAGTTCTTTAGCGGTGACTTGTGAGATTTTGGTGCACCCACTACCTGAGCAGTATACACTGCACACAGTTTGTAGTGTATCCCTCACCTCCTTCCCACCCTTTCCCCAAGTCCCCAAAGTCCATTGTGTTATTCTTACGCCTTTGCATCCTCATAGTTTAACTCCCACTTATGAGTGAGCACATACAATATTTGGTTTTCCATTCCTGAGTTACTTCACTTGGAATAATAGTCTCCAGTCTCATCCATGTCACTGTGGGAATGTAATCTATTACAACCACTATGGAAAACAGTGTAGAGGGTCCTTAAAGAACTAAAAGTAGAACTGCCATTTGATCCAGGAATCCCAGTGCTGGGTATCTACCAAGAGGAAAAGAAGTAATTGTACAAAAAAGATGCTTGCACACTCATGTTTATAGCAGCACAATTCACAGTTGCAAAAACGTGGAACCAACCCAAATGTCCATCAAACAACAAGTAGGTAAAGAAACTGTGGTATATGTATGTGATGGAATACTTCTCTGCCATAAAAAGGAATTAATTACTGGCACTTGCCAAGGTTTCTAATAAACAAGTAATTGAACAAATTGTGAAACAAAAGACATTTACTACATATCTGGATAAAAGTGTGGCTGTTTCTAACATGTTTAACTTATGGAATAAGCAGAAGGTTGTTGTTTTTGAGGAGTCATCAAAAGAAAGATATACTGGCAAAGGTGTGTTTGCTGAGAGCAAAGTATTAATTCTTTAACACAAAAGGTTTTATGAAATAGGTATGAACAATCACTGATGGAATGGCTACTGAGGAATGAAAATGGAATCAGATAAAATTCATTAATGATGCCTGTGGCAGAGACTACATTTTCCAGCATCCCTGTGGATGGATGTGTCCGTGGGATTAAATTCTCACTGGTGGAATGTGAGCAGAAGTGAGGTGCAAGAAGAAAATCTCTTGCCCTGGTTCCTTAGCTCTTCCCATTTTGCTGGCTGGAAATGGTATAAGGCTGGAGCTACTTTGGGGGCTGTTGATGGGGCGCATCAGAGTTGCTCCCCTAGATTAGACCCCTAGATGACTTTGGGAAACAGAATCTGCAGATTCCCTCTGGAATATTTTTCTGAGAAAAGGTTATATAGTTTGAACTATTTATTGCATAGGGGGTAGTCTCTTTGTTTATCCTTACCCTACTAACGGTACAGAACGTAATATTAAAAGTAGGGTCAATACAGGCTCTCCCGACATGACACAGTGCAAGCCTGTCCTCAGAGAGCGAGTAGGAGGGTCTGGTGCTGCTGGCAAAGGAGAGCTAATGGGATTTGAAGGTCAAGCATTTGGATTCATTCAGACCAATACATGTGTCCTCATTCAGATTCTTAAGGTCCCACTCTTTCCCATCAGGGCCCTGACTTTCATGGAAGAGGCCTGGTTAGTCTATGACTATAACATTCATTGAATTCTACAACCCACAGAATTAGCTTTTTAGGCTGCATATGTTGGGCTGCTATGAGAGAAGAAGTTCTCTTAGTCTGTCATAGAGACTCTCTTGTCTTCTGACTTTTTCTTGACCTCTGATTTTGCAACTGTCATTCTTTAAGCTTCCCAGTGCAGTGAGAAGTGGCTGACCTATCCTTAATCTTGTATTCTTTCTTCCCTAATGGTATATTTCAACAGCTGCATGACCTGCCACAGACTTGGCTTTAATAGACAGTTCTTACAAATCGATCACAGGTAATGATTTTAAATCAACTCTATTGAGATATAGTTTACATGCATACAATTAAATGTACCCATTTTAAGTGTACATGATGATGTGTTTTGACAAATGTATATATGCATGTAATCACCACCCAATTTAAAATATTGAGCATTTTCATGATCTCAGAAAGTTCCAGCCTTCCCTATCCCCAGGCAACCACAGACCTTCTTTCTAACACAGTGGATTAATTGTGCTTGCTTAGAATTTCATATGAAGACTCTCTTTTTGTCTGGTTTCTTTCATTCAACACAATTATTTTGATATTCATCCATGTCACTGTGTTTACCATCCGTTCATTCCTTTTTCTTTTCTGAGTATTTTATTTTATGGATATTCCACATTTTTTTATTCATTCACCCATTACGGGACATTTTAATTATTTTCAGTTTGAGGTCATTATGAATAAAGTTGCTATGACAGTTTTTTTGTACAAGTTTTGGTGGACATTTGTTTTTGTTTCTCCTGGGTAAATATCTAGGAGTAAAATTCTTAGATTAGAGGGAAGATACATGTTTAGCTTTATAAGAAATTGCCACATAATTTCCATTTTACACTCCCACTAGTATTATTTGAGAGTTCTCATGTTTGCATATCTTAACCAGTATTTGATATTGTCAGTCATCTTAATTTTAGTCATTCTAGTGTGTATTATTGATAATATCTCATGAGACTTTAAGTTATATTTACCTGATGAGTAATCGTGTTGATTTTCTTGTGCTTATTGGTCATTTAAAAATCTTCCTTTGTTGAAGTCTGTGTCAAACTTTTGCCCATTTTAAAAATTGGGTTTTATGCTATTAAAAATACTGAATTCTAAGAGTTTTTTAAAATATAATTTGGATGTAAACCCTGTTTCATAGATGTCTGTGGCAGATCTTTTTTAAACTAATCTTTGTCTTGCCTATCCATTTTCTTACCAGTGTTAGGAATAGACCCTAGAGTGACCTCCAATACTTCCCGCCTCCTGGTGTCCACACCTTTGCCTAATTCCCTCCCCTTGAGTGTGTGTGGAACCTGTGACTTAATTTTAACCAGTAGAATACAGCAAAGATAATGGAATGTCACTCCCTTGCATGATGTAAGTGTCCATCTTAGCAGACTGGAGTGAGAGGCTTTTCTCCATTGATGGCTTTAATAATTAAGTTGCTGTGTTGTGAGAAGGGCTATGCAGAGGGCCATGTGGCAAGAAATTGCAGACAGCCTCTAGGAGCTGAGCGTGGCCAAGCCTACAGGCAGCAGAAAAATGGAGACCTCAGTCCGACAATCACAAGGAGGTGAATCCTGCCAACAACTGGTCAGGTTTTCAAGTGAGACCCAACTTGGCCAAAACCTTGATTACAGCCTCATGAGGTCCTGAGCAGCAGATTTAGCTAAGCTGTGCCTGGATTTCCTATCAGAAATTGCGATTATAAATGTGTGTGGTGTTCTACATTGCTAAATTTGTGTTATTATGTTTCATAACAATAGAAAAGTAGTATAAACATCTTTTGAAGAGCAGAAGTTTTTTTTTATTTTGTTGAAGTCCAAATTTCTTTTTCATTTTCTTCTTCTTTTCCTATGATTAGAGCTTCGGTGCTTTAAGAAATATGTAATTACTCTAAGACTTGGAAGAGTACCTCCTGTGTTTTCCTCCAGGAGTTTTATAGTTTTAGCTCATAAATTGAAGTCTGTGATCCATTATTGTGCATTGTATGAGGTAAGGATTGAGGTCCAGTTTATATCCCATATCAATATCTAGTGTTTCCAGCATCATTTGGGAAAATTCTATTATTTCCTCATTTAAATACCTGTACTTTTGTTGGAAATCAATTAAGCATATTTGTGACTCTTTTCCTTGACCCTCTAGTTTATTCCATTTGTGTATGCATCCCTCTTTATGCCCAATTCCACATTGTCTTCAGTATGATAGCATTATAACAAGTCTCAAGATTCTTCAACTTCATTTTTTTTAAGATTGTTTGTCATTCCAGGACCTTTGCATTTCTGTATACATTTTAGAATCAGGCTATAAATTCCTCCAGAAAGCCTGTTGGAATTTTTATGGAGATTTCCCCCAAATTTATGTATGGATTTTATGCAATTTGATCCTTTAATGGGATTGATATTTGCATTCTATGAATGTGGGATATCTCTCATTTACTTAGGTCTTTTAAAATTACTCTCAGCAGTATTTTGTAGTTTTCAGTGTACAGGACTTGTTCATATTAAATTTGTTATTTCTAGTTGTAATAGTACCTTTTGATTCTTCCATTTCTCTTCATTATATTTAAGCATTCCCTTGAATCCTTCAATATTGTTATGATAGCTCATTTAAATTCCTCCTCTGCTAATTCCACTTCTTTGTCATTTATGGATCTGCTTCTATTTGCTTACTTCTTCTGTTTGTTGTAGGTCACATTTTTCTGTTATTTCACGTCTAGTAATTTTTTTAAATTTTATGATGGTTATTGTTAATATTTTGTGGTTGAGTGTCTAGATTCTGTTGTTTTCTTTTAAAGAGCATTGCGTTTTGGCAAGTAGTTACTTGTGAGTTTACAGTAGCCTCTACTCTAGAACTACTGCAGCTTCCCTGCCAAGTTACAACCCACTAGTGCTGCTGCCTAAGACCCTAGGTGCTCACTACAGTTTTTCCACTGCAAATGGTTGGAACTTAAATACTTCCAATCACGTGTGAGCCCTGGGGTGTTTTTTGAAACTTACAGCACTGATAGTTCTTTATATATATATATAAAGTTCTTCATATATATATATATATATATAAAGTTCTTCATATATATATATATATATAAAGTTCTTCATATATATATATATATATATATATATGAAAAAACGTATGTAACTGTTTTAGGGTTTTTTTTCCCCCAAATCTCAAGTTATGTCCCTGTGTACGTGCACAAATTAGCATTTGCTTAAAGACCCAAGGGGGACCCTTACAGATGCTCGAGTTCTTTTTCTGTGCAGTTCCTTCTCTCCCACATGCTACTCTGCAGCTCCTAGCCACCCAGCATTCTCTGTCTCCTCATAACAGTGAGAACATCATCCTCTGGGTTCCTCTTCCCTGAATCACAATTTGGAACGTACCTACAGCCAGAAGGCTTCAGCTGTCATTGACTTACCTCATGAACTCTTCTTCTGAAGATAGTCATCCTGTGTTGCCTGTTATCCAGTGTCTGAAACAATGTATTTCATACACTTTCCCACTTTTCTGGCTGTTTACAAGTCTTATATATTAGTTACTTTATCATGCCTAGAGGCAGAATGTGAATAATCCTCTGTGCCTCTGTCTTTGATAAATATTAATTTCCAGTTTAAAGACCTGTATCACTTTGGTTTTTCTTTTGTAATAATTTGCTGTCCCTAGAGTGTGGCCAGTTATCTCTGATTTTGAGAACTCCAGAGAAACTTAGCTACATCAGGAGAAAAGAATACCAGAATAGTGCATCTGTTTTCACCTCTGAGTTCCAGAGAAGAGGCAGGATGATGACTGCAAAGGCAAAGAAAGCAGATCATAAATGATCATTTCAGTAGCTGTTTTGGCCCTACATGGACAGCTAATATCTTTTTTCCACTGATGATTAGGTCATCAGTGCCTTCGAATCCAAGCAAAAGATGTAATTCACACCAGTTTTTCACCTTTGAAATATTTCTTAGAACTACTTCTGATACCAACTATAGGAACAGTCAGAGTTCCATGTAGGAAATGGTGACCATAAAGTTCTGCTCAGGGGATAAAAACCACATCTGGTATCTGAACAGAGTGGTTTCATTGTTAAGAATTGTTTGCTAACTAGGTAAACTAAAAGTAGAGTAAGAAAGCTCTAGAGCAGGCATTGGCAAAGTACAACCCTCAGGAGAAATCTGACCCAACATCTCTTTCTGCAAATAAAGTTTCATTGAACACGGACATCCCCAAGGCTAGGCTGAAGAAGTGATTGTCAAGGGAATTGCAAGCAGACAGGAGGCAAACAAGAAGGAGCACATTTCTTTCTTTGTCTCCAGACTTGGAGTCTCTTGTTCCCTCTCTGCCTCTCTCCTTGCTGGCAGGACCCAGCAGGGAGCCACGTGCAAGGGAGGAGTATGGTTGGTAGAGTTCCCACTCCAGTAGCACAGGCTGAACACAGAAAGGAGAGTGGACACTGAGAGATGTTAATAGCTGGTACAGAAACTAATTTCAAGTATAAAGACTTAAAATAGAAAATTAGGTGCTTGTGAAATTATTGGGAAAGCGGAAGGAGTAGAAGTCAGCAAGCCCTAGAGAGGCTTCAGTTCCGTGCCACTGCAGCTTTGTTCCCGGAGTCAGGGCATTGTTGCTGCTACTCAGGAGACCTCAGGGAGCCCCTGCCAACATCGCAGCATCCTTATACCTGTGAAGCCAGATCGAGAGAGTAGAATGTGGTCTCTGCATGCTCTGTCTCCTCTCTGTCTTCCCAATCTTAAGCAAATGCATCTTGTTGATTGAATTCACCCAGAATCCTGGTAATAAAGGAGTCTAAGAAATATGGCTTTAAGCCTTCCAGTCCCTGTAATACAGGGAAAAACAGGGAAGAAGATGGAAACAAATACTGAAGCCAGCAAATAATATGTGACACTGGCTCTCCTGTAGGTAGGAAGTGGGCATCAGGAGGACACAGGATACTACAAGATTGCACGGATGTGATCGATTCCATAAAAGTCAGCCCTTTATCTCTGTTTTGGTACCAGTACCATGCTGTTTTGATTA